>JACXGK010005886.1:0-31011 GCA_016801125.1 Novumbra hubbsi
TTGATCAGTCCCATGTGTGGTGGTCAGCCTAAAAGTTAATCTATAGGTTCTTAGATAAACAGTGTCCTTTGTCTTATCCTCCTAACTTCCTGACCCCCCTCCCTCTTATGGAATGTCCCAAGTAACCTATTAACCCTCCAACTCCCCAAAGAAATGATTCCAGCCCCACACCTCTATCTTTAACAGTGAATTCCACACTGTAGACAATGATTCGACATTGTAATTCACTTGACAAAAGTTTAAATGTATCTGAGCAACGTACTGATGTCTATTGCATGTCGTTTTATTGTACTTTAACTGTTTAATGCGAACGAAGTTGAGTCTAAGGCAATCTAAAGGGTGAGTTGTTTTCCTTTGATGTAACTTTGACGGATTCATGCTTTTAAAATAAAAAAACTGCATCAGAGAACTTTCTTAATGGGTGTTTGGATCATGATCTGTCCAACGTTTGGAAAAGACTGGTAGTACACTAGATTGCTGCTCAAAATGTAAAGGCCACCTGTGAGTTTTGTAATATCGGCTCCCGGGTTACCAGGCGCACAGAGAAAATCGTCACTATCTTGATTTAATTAGCGGATGGGGCTTAATAGTGGATTCCCGGGGCCCAAGGGAGAGCATGGTAACTGGGGGAATGTATGGACCGAGTGACAGGCCCGAGGCATGCCCGGTTTGGGTTCCAGAGGGGGGGCAAGATCCTGGATCGTTTGCCTGATTTCGGGGCACTGTTAACGGGCAAGAGTTGGGTGATTCACCCTGGGTGTCCATTGGTTCTGGGCCCAATACCGAGTCACATCTGGGACAGAGTGTGGCCCGGTTTTGCCCAAGAACCTGGGTAACTTCTGTGACTCTGTACCCGGGATACAGTGCACCGCTCCTGGGTAACACTTTGGTGAGTCGCCCCGGAGGTCCAATGGCCCCAGTACCAAGACTTGGCATGATCCAGGCTCACTTCCATGGTTCCTTACCCGGGGTACAGTGCTGTATCCCTGGGTAAGACTTGGTTGAGTCATCCTGGAGGTCCAAACACTCTGGCCCCAATACCAAGTCACATGAGTGGCAGAGTGTGGCCAAGTCATTGGGCATGATCCAGGCTCGCTTTCATGGATCTTTACCCGGGATACAGTGCACTATCCCTGGGTAAGACTTAGGTGAGTCACCCTGGAGGTCCAATGACTATAGCCCCAATACCAAGTCACATGAGTGGCAGAATGTGGCAAAGTCATTGAGTTGCAGAGTGTGGCCAAGTCATTGGGCATGATCCAGACTCACTTCCATGGATCTTTACCTGGGATGCAGTGCACTATCCCTGGGTAAGACTTGGGTGAGTCACCCTGGAGGTACAATAACTATGGCCTCAATACCAAGTCACATGAGTGGCAGAGTGTGGCCAAGTCACTGGGCATGGTCCAGGCTCACTTCCATGGTTCCTTACCCGGGATACAGTGCACTATCTCTGGGTAAGACTTGGTTGACTCACCCTGGGGACCAGAGTACCAATCTAACCCTAATCGTAACCCCAGGGGACAGTGCTCTATTCCTGGGTAGGATTTGGGTGACCTTCACCAGTCAATGGAGTGTGGTCAACTTTGATGGGCTGTTACGGGCAAAGTATTTTGAATATCACAATTTCTACTGATAACTTCTTTGAGGCTTGGTCTGAAGATCATCTTTAATTATAGAGAAGAAATCTTATAATGTGTGGCCTGTGAAACTTTTTAAAGCTTTTTCACTCATTTAAAGATGGCGGACATTCTAAACAACTAAAATGAAAACAGTCAATTGCAAAGTTGTTCAACATCTGGCCATGCTTTACGTGATACATATTGCACGGTTCTGCGCAATTCAGATCAAAGGTTATGAGTGTCTAAACATTGCAATGTTTGATGATTTACTGTAGCGCCCCCTAATGGGCTAGGAAGCTGAAACTTTGGCAGTATGTTAGAGGCCTATAGGTCAATATATTTACCAAGTCGGGTCAGGATCTGACGTTCTGAAAGACTTTAAATCACTTTAATGTAAATGGCTTATGGCGGTCACATGGTTTTTACTACCTACTCCATATACTCCAACCACATCATGCCCTCTTGGCATACAACAAGTTTGGCTAAAATCGGTGTTTGCCATCATGAGTTATGAGCTAAAACACTGTTTTTGAGCAACAGCGCCCCCATATGGCCAATCAGGTCAAAACTTTCTAGGCCTCATCTGGTCCTCCTAGGAACCATGGACACAAAGTTTGGTGAACTTTGGACCAAGGGTTGCTTATAAACAACCTCACGTACTGTTTTTTGCCATTGCAGACGCATTTGATTGGCTGTTACTGATAAACCACTTTGATAATCAAAAATCTTCTGATACTTTTGTGCGGGTTTGTCTAAAAGTCAACTCTGCAAAAACAACGGGACGAAAAAAATTGTGACCCGTGAAATCCAAGATGGCGGTAAATCTATATATCCGCAAAATGACATTATGGTTTAAACTCGGCATGACCTAGGGAATCCAGGGATATCTCATTTATGCATATCAGACATATGGCTCAAAAGTTACGTGGGTAAACGTATGTCCAACTTTGACCCAATGGTGGCGCTAAAGTGAGTGAGGCAGAGATATGAAACTTAGCGAAATGATAGAAGGGAATTTCCTTAACAAGAATGCCAAAAAAAATCAACTTTTTTCCACAAGGGTCTTTGGGCTGCCATAGACTCCCATGGCAGAAGAAAATGAAAAAAGAAACACAATAGGTGCTTCGCAGCTTAGCCCCTAATTAAGAATTGCTGGAAAAGAACACCCTGTGGGATGCATAAGGGCAATACAAGGATTTTGCACTAAGTATTGCGGCAGCACCAGGGAGGCAAAGCAAAAGCCCCAAAACTGACATTAAACAGGCCCATATTGGTGCTAGAGATTTTTTTTTACTGCAGATTGAGGTCCTGAAAATGCCCATTTTGCAATTAATCATCATATTTTCAGTAAATGTATATGTACAAATATTTATTCATACATTTTAATCCATGTAGGCCTAAAACATTAATTAAAACAATAATTGTCAACTTTTCCATTTTCTGTATAGTGTTGGGAATAAAAACAGATAGCAGTCTCAAATATATATTATTAAATACTTTACATATTAACAATAATATATGCACACTTTACTTTTTTCCACACTTCAAAAACTCTTTGTACAAGACCTCGTTAGGATATGTATGTCTCAATTGTGGTTTCTGGGGATTCAAAAGGGGAGTCATAAGATATCTGTGACAGGCATATTTATTGTCCCCTTGTAATTGGCCTATATAGGCCCCCACATCTAGCATTGCACAATGAGACTGTTATCCCACAGTCTGCATGGGTGGATTTAGGTAAAATTTTGCTAAGTTGGACGGTTTTCATCACAGACAGCCTGCACACTGAGGGAAAAGTAGCCTTTACGATTATGGAACAGTTCTCCATTCTCACCACCAGAGGTAAAAATTGGGATACGAATCCAGTCTTTCTTTAAATTCCTCTTCAGACCGGCAATAGCACCTGATACTCCGGCCTTAATCCTGAGGACATTTGACTTGTTGAGTACAAAAAGGTCTCCATTTACAATTTGAAAACATCCGGTTGTGTAGAACTGCAGGGCCACCAGTAGCTGAAGCATTCGGGACAACTGCATTCCTATCACTCCCATGCTAAATGACTGGTCCAACCTTTTGGTACAAATGAGTAACCAAGTCCGTAGGCAAGTGGTATCTTTTTGAAAAATCTTCATGAACATTAAACTCAAAAGGGTTTCACCTATGTCTTATTTTTCTTTAAAATCCCCAAAATATAATTAAGTAAAAAAAATTGGAGGAATTATTGCATTTAACTAGGATAAATTTAAATCTAGGTTTTGCATTTGGTTTAACCTTGAATTATCCCTGTTTTAAAGTGAATCTATGTTGGTAGACCCCATGCACAGACTCTTAAGCCAACCTTTTTGGGATGAACTGTATACAATACCAGAATTATAATCATCTTAATTGCCAAGTAGGATTGCCCATAGAAGGAATTTGCTACGGTGTATTGGTGAATGACAGTAAACACAGTTAAAAAACAAAAGAAAAAACACAGTAAATAGATAAAATAACACAATAAGTAAAAATAAAAAATTACACAGTAAATATAAAGTGTGCAAAACATTTATTGAATAAGTTGCATAAAGTGCAAAGTTCAAGACAGTAGTCCAAAGAAGTGCATTATTGTAAAGTATTAAGTTAAGTAAGGGGGCAGAAGGGGTCAGTGTCAGTGGGGGTCACCTGGCTGGAGTCACGGGGATGACATCAGGACTGTTCCACTGTCTTTCAAATTGACAGCTGTGAACCAGAGTTGGTCATTGTTATAAATCACCCTGGTGCGCGATGGTATACAGCCGTCTTGACAGAAGCTTATGTTTGATGTCAGAGGCTCTGTGAACTCCAGCTCTGTTGGTAGCAGTCCTGAAAACATCCCAGTCATCCCATTCTACACTGGAAAAAAATATTTAATCCCCTTCTGACTTTTACGTTTGCCCACTAAAGAAATAATCAGTCTATAATTTTTATCGTAGGTTTATGAGCGACAGATGAGAGACAGATAAACAACAAAAAAATCCAGAAAAATTCATCTCAAATAAGCTATACGTTGATTTGCATTTTACTCCGTGAAATAAGTATCTGATCCCCTATAAATCAGCAAGATTTATGTCTCCCAGGTGTCTTTTATACAGGTAATGTATGAAATACTCTTAAAGGGAGCGCTCCCAATCTCAGCTTGTTACCTGTATAAAAGACACCTGTCCACAGAAGCAATCAATTACATTCAAAACTCTCCACCATGGCCAAGACCAAAGAGCTGTCCAAGGATGTCAGGGACAAGATTGTTGACCTACACAAGGCTGGATTGGGCTACAAGACCATCGCCAAGCAGCTTGGTGAGAAGTTTACAACAGTTAGTGCGATTATTCGCAAATGGAAGAAACACAAAATAGCTGTCAATCTCCCTCAGTCTGGAGCTCCATGCAAGATCTCACCTTGTGGAGTTTCAATGATCATGAGAACGGTGAGGAATCAGCCAGAACTACACGGGAGGATATTGTCAATAATCTAAAGGCAGCTGGGACCATAGTCACCAAGAAAACAATTGGTAACACACTACGCTGTGAAGGACTGAAATCCTGCAGCACCCGCAAGGTTTCCCTGCTCAAGAAAGCACATGTACAGGCCCATCAGAAGTTTGCTAATAAACATCTGAATGATTCAGAGAAGAACTGGGTGGGTACCAGAAACGGTTTTGCCACCAAGTACTAAGTCATGTTTTGCAAAGGGGTCAAATACTAATTTCACTGAGTAAAATGCAAATCAATTTATATCTTTTTTTGTTCTATATCTCACTTTTCTAATAGACCCACCATTCAAATTATAGACTGATTTTTTTTTTTGTCAGTGGGCAAATCAGCAGGAGATCAAATCAGTTTCGCCTCCATTGTATACACACACCGATCAGCCATAACAGTATGACCACTGACAAGTGAATAACACTGATAATCTCATCATCATGGCACCTGTCAGTGGGGGGGGGATATATTAGGGTCATGGGCTGCCAAGGCACCTTGATGCACATGGGGAGCGAAGACTGGCTAGTGTGGTCTGATCTAACAGACGAGCTTCCGTAGCTCAAATTGCTGCAAAAGTTAATGCTGGTCCTGATAGAAAGGTTTTAGAACACACAGTGCTTTGCAGTTTGTTGCGGATGGGACTGCTTAGCCGCAGATCAGTCAGGGGGACCCTGCCCCTGCCAAAAATGCCTACAATGGGCATGTGAGCATCATAACTGCATCAAGATCCAATTGAAGGAGCCTGGCCTGGTCTGAAAAATCACGTTTTATTTTACATCAAGTGGATGGCCAGGTGCATGTGCATTGTCTTTTCTGGAGATCAAATGGCACCGGTATGCACTTTGGGAAGCTGGCAAGCTGGCGGAGGCATTGTGATGCATCCTGCCATTAATGTGCAATGTCCTTTGACACGTACAACCTACCTAAGCATTGTTGCAGACCATTTCACACAGTTCACACTTTTATGGAAACGGTACTCCCTGATGGCATTAGTCTTTTTCAGCAGGCTAATGCGCCCTGCCACAAGGCAAAAATGGTTCAGGAATGTTTTGAGGAACAAAAAGTGTTCAAGGTGTTTCCTTGGCTTCCAAATTCCCCAGATACCAATATACAATCATGCAGCTGTGGGATGTGCTGGACAAATAAGTCAGATCCACGGAGGCTTCACCTTGCGAACTTATAGTTCTGCTAACGTCTTGCTGCCAAATACCACAGCACACCTTCCGAGGTCTAGTCAAGTCCATGCCTCGACGGGTCAGAGCTGTTGTGGTGACAAAAGGGTTGTTCATAATGTTATACTGTAGGTTTTTAATGGTGAAGGGACTGGTCTACCTACAATGGATTACAAAATCACAGAGATTGTCATCTTAAGAGATCTGCTTTTTTTGCAGAAATAAAACAATACCCAGATTTGTACTTGTTTAACACATAGGGAATAAGTACACAAAATCAAAGTCAATACACATTTATGTAAAATACCCTAAGTGTATATGTGGACAAAAGCCCATAAGTATATGTGTATGTGAACAACTTGGAAATAACTAAGAACATTATACTAATACCTCAACACATTTCAGGCTTCAAATTCACATAAGAACTATGTTTGGCTTGAAAATAATTATTGATTGTCATGCCAAACAATAACATTCAATAAAGATTTATTGCCTCCAATGGTGCCCTTTTTGTAATTTTTGCAACACAGGCAAAAAAAATGGTTTCAGATGTTAGTCATGTGAAGACTAAGGCGCTCATATGTTGGAATCACTCACCATGTCGAGGTCTCTTGATGGAGTGTGTATTTGTAAAAGTTCCTCTATATGCTGCTTTTGGTGGGTGTGCTGTTCTCTCTTGGTGTGTATGCAAGTAGAAGCAGAGTAAATGTATCCAGTTTTCAAGGCAGTGGGACCGTCTGGTCCTTCTGTGGCAAAAGCTCTTCCTTCTGTCATGGTCTTTCAATCTTTTCGACTCTCTTTCTGTCTTCATTTCTTCTCCTCCGATATCTGTGCAGCAGTTTTGTATTTAAATTTGTGTAGCTATGTGTCATGCTGACATCTTTAAAGTGGGTGTGTGTGGGACGAGATGTTGCCTCTCGAGTCTGCGTCACACAAACACACCCACTGGGAAGGGGTAGCCAAGTTATGTATGAGCCAAAGGAATTGTGGAGTGGGCATTTCTTTTGAGGGAGTAGAAGTGGGAGTTTGCCATTGTAGAATACTATGCTTTACTGTGTGGTTGTCACTGGTGGTTCTTTGTTGGAGTATAAATTCTGTAGTGTGGGAGACATATGTGACACTCCACATCGCTGTTATTGTTCAGACCAAAAGCTGCACATTCGTATGTGCTAAAATACTAGCTCAATGCTTACCTTAAACAACAATCAGATGTTTTCAAAGAAAATATTTACAAAAAAAATGTGTTTTTCGCTAAGTACTTCCACAAAACATTAAAACAACACAGCATGAACCACTATTAAACTCTCCACTCGAGGTTTGACCTGTCTATCATTCATGCCACATGAATTACTGCAAGGTGAAGGAAGAGCCACAGTTCCACAATGTTTTTCTTGTCCTTGCTTGAACCACTTTAGATTGCAATTTACAATATCCCTAGGTTGTTGGAATTATATGTTTAGACCAGTTGAAAGTGTCACCTATTGACCCTCCAACACAACTTCATACAGCACTGGATCTGATCCGGGGATCATCCTGCGTTTCTCACTCATCCTGTCTGAACTCCTGTTTAAAGATGATCTAGCCCAAGTTACTGAATTTTCTGTTCTTATAAAGTAATCATATTAATGTGTCCTCTATCTCAGCCCCACAATGACTAAGCACTGGGAGGCAGAGCTAGCAGCTCTAAAGGGCAACAATGCTAAGCTAACGGCTGCTCTGCTGGAGTCTACGGCAAATGTGAAACAGTGGAAACAACAATTGTCTGCCTACCAGGAGGAGGCTGAGAGATTACACAAACGGGTGAGGAGAGAGAGGGTACCAGACTGGGAGTGAGGGTGTGTCTAGCTTATCAATGGTAATTTGTGTAGGTGTTATTTCTGATTGCATGTGTGTGCATTTCATATGTGTCCAGGTCACAGAGCTAGAATGCCAGAGCACCCAGATCCCTGTAATCAAATCTCAGAAGACTGAGCTAAACCAGACCATTGAGGAACTGGAAATCACTCTTAAGGCTAAAGAGGAGGTGCGTATGTGTGTGTGTGTGTGTGATGCATATCTATGTATACATGTGTGGACCTGATAACCTAACAATGATAGTAAAATCTGAACATTATATAGGTCCCCACAAGGTTTTAGGTTCAGGGAAATCATATAATTTGGCATTGTTAGAATCAGTGTTATTTTTAGGTTTAGGTGTTTGTTAGGTTTATGTTAGGGTTTATTGTTAGGTGTTGGTTAAGTTTGGCAAGGTCATATGGGTCAAACAAGCATTCATGTGTGTATGTGAGTTCATTTGAGACAAATTTTTTGTCCCAATCTGTGAAAAGGCGAATCTACTGTAGTTTTTCTACCCCCCACCCCTGTCACCAACAGGAAATGGAGCAGTTGAAAGATCAAGTTGAGAACACCACTGTGTTACTGGAGCAGAGGGACTTACTATCACAGAAACTACATGTGAGTACATTCAAGTAACAGAGGAGTCTTTAGACTTAGGACTGATAACAATTACCATATGTTTTGCACTATAGGGCGCACTTAAAAGCCTTTAATTCTCTCAAAAAACGACAGTGCGCCTTATAATCCGTGCTTCACCAAAATATTATCATGTTGGATGCCGTAATCGCCCAACTGTTAAACTTGGACACTTAAGATGAAGAATTTGAAGGATTTGTGGACGAGGAATAAACTGAAAAAGTGAGTGTATTGTGTTGTATTTTATTTATTTATTTATTTTATTTATTTGTGTTATAACTGAACAATTTTGAGAGTTTTTGTGAGTACGCTAACGTTTGATTTAGCGGTATCAGACTGTGTTTTTTACGTGTTACACAAAAATAGAGGAATGAAGAGATCTACACACTTAAAGAAGTCCAGCCAACTTTCTTGTAAAAGATGAAGTGATAAGTATTTTAATGTAATAAAACGAAAAGCACTATGGAAAACTGAATCAAGCAACTTCAGAATAGACTAATATACACTTTGGTATATTGTATATGCAATATAGTAGCACAGGCATGAAAAGTGACTGAACAATTTGTTTCCTGTTTGCCAGAGCAAAGCAAGATACATTTATATAGAATAAACTGTAGAATTCAAACTACTTCCCCCGAGTCCGAATCAGAGAATGTCCACACGGTCAACTGTTTCCAAATTAAACGCCTTTATTACAGATATATCTGGAGATCGTTCCCCACAATACAGCCAAGATGATCTGACTCTCTTTCACCTGGACACAGTTTTATGGTCCAACTCCTGGAATGTACAAATTAAAATGTTATCACCCCAGCCTTGCTCTCTCTGAGTTTACCCCCACAGGCACGGTCTGTTTATAATAGCCCACCACACATCTAATCTTTAATAAAATATTCCACAAAACCCACCTTACACTTAAACTTCTTAACAAGCTCATTTGTATGCTTCTTAAATGAAAGGTCACTGTCAATCCCAATTCCAAGGTACAGGGACCCGTTCAATTACAGAACCATTCAAGAGTTAAGACGTAAGCCAGATGGGATCTTATGATGGGAATTAAAAAACCACCAGTAGTTGTTTGTCTAGTATTAATTACAAGCATTTATTGGTAAAGTGTTTCCTGCACAGTGTTAAAATCAGACTGTAAACTCGACATAACAGAATTGTTTGCTGCAGCGCAGGCATATAGAATAGAGTGGTCTGCATAGAGTGTTCTGGAAAAGCACAACTACTTACAGAATGACCAATAATATTTATGAATATAGTAAAAATAACAGGACCTAAGATGGATTCCTGAGGAACAACTATTCACCATGTCTCATCTATCACTAAATATTCACTATGTCTCAACTATCTTAGCTAAGAAATGAAGCCTTGAAATTGGTCGATAATTGTTGAGATCATTACTATGGAGAGGCACGCGTATGCAGATTTCCTTAATTTTGGAACTTAAAGCAATAAAATTATGATTGAAAGCATTAATCATCACATTTTTATCAGTAATAAAACATACAGAATTTATGCTGGAGTGAAAAAGAGTCACAACCCTTTAGAGATTTCAATGTTTTCCTGAGCTTGGTTGTGTTTCCCAAACAATTGGATAAATTGTTAACAAAATAATAAAACAAATTTTACACATTGATTACTTAGCTACTTAAATGATTTGAAAAGCCTGTTTGTTAAACAGCTCAAGATTCCTCCATATGATTAGACAGGGTTTAGATTTAGGTATTCGCACAATCCCTAATACACACAGTAGGACATTGATCACTAATATCTAAGAAGAACACCTAAAAAAACATATTTGTTAAGAGAATTTGTATAGATAAGGGCAATAAATGTTACAGACGAGTTCACTTCTTAATTAACTGCATCAGATTCAGTTTAACACCAAAGCCATTACTTTCCCAGTCACTGTTAAAATCCAAATAACACTTCGGTGTTGGCGAAGGAAGCCAGTTCAACTAGCACACATTTCTTTGCAGAGCGTGGACTGGAAACTCTATGATGGCACCATTCAATGTCTATAAAATTTTGTTTTGACCCATTGTAGGTAAGAATAAAAGAAAACCATTTCTGCACAATTAACAGTTTATTAAATTACTTGCAAGGAGAGCATAGTTCCCTGCCACCAAGGTGACAGTGAAGTATCTCTAACAAAATCATAGTTGCATTCAATATTTCTACAAAATGGCTGGAGACAAGATATTTACATATTCATCCTATGTAGATACAATGTGATTTTCTGAATTTTTGTTTTCAATTCCGTTCTCACAGTTGAAGTGTACATGATAAAAATTACAGACCTCTACATGCTTTGTAAGTAGGAAAACCTGCAAAATCGGCAGTGTATCAAATACTTGTTCTCCCCACTGTATGTCATGCTTCATCCTGTCCTAAATGGGCAAATTGCTTCTTAAATGGCCACAGAAAGAATAGATACACTGATAGCAAAAACTGATGATCAAATGATTACAGGACTCAACATAGATGTCACAACCAAACCATGACTAGATCTTCTTCTCCCAGGTTAATGGTGCACTTTCTTATCCAAAGTTACTTTTTTATGTTTTTCAGTTGTATTACCACAACAAGTCCCATGACTGTTATATTCTAAATAATTAATTGTTAAGCATATGGCCAAAAATTCTAATTGTTTCGCCATTGTGATACATTTTAATAGTGAAACAGAGATAATACAGTAAAAACATTAATAAGCTTTTTAAAATCCTTTCCGTCTGTTGGAGTTTAATGTTTTTTTTTTTATGTCACAAGATTTGTTTTGCTCAGCTGAGATTTGACTGATCTTTTTGACTAATCGAAAAAAAAACTTGCCTCAGTAATGTACAACCGTGGCCAAAGGTTTTGAGAATGACACAACCAAAACATAATTGGTTTGCACAAAGTTTGCTGCTGCAGTCATTTTAGATATTTTTGTCAGATGTCACCATAATATACTGAAGTATCATTATAAGCATTTCATAAGTGTCAACGGCTATTATTGACAATTACGTTGAGTACATGAAAAGATTCAGTATTTGCAGTGTTGACCCTTCTTCTTCAAGACCTCTGCAATTCACACAGGGGTTGGCTTCAGGTGGATTTCTCAGAATAATAATGGACCCAAGTCAGGGGAAGAAGCGTCCGTTGTTAATTAATTAAAAAGTAATTAGTACATGAAGATGTAATTGGTGTTGCTGTTGGCTTCTTCGGCTTGTCCTCAAATTACCCAAACAGAAATTTATTGATAGCTTCAACACGGCAAATATTGACTCTTTGCATGTACTTCATGTAATTGTCAAAAATAGCCTTTAACATGTATGAAATGAAATTATACTTCAGTATACCATAATAACATCTGACAAAAGATCTAAAAACCCTGCAACAGCAACTTTGTGTTAACCAATACTTCAGTCATTCACAAAACTTTTGGCCACGCCTGTACATACTTGTCGTTCTTGCAGATTTCCAGCAAAACACCTAATTTAAATGTAGTATAAAAAATATAATATGGTAGTCCTAGTGGTTATGAATGTAAGTCATTTATGTTTAGAACATCAGAAATAACTTCATTAACGTGAGGCTGTTATATAGTATCATGACTTGAGCGCATTAGTGTCTGAAAGATTTTACCGATTATTTTCATTACGCTAATAAGAGATCAGTGGCTAGTAATCTACTGTAAAAATATAGCCAAGTCTTTTTACATATGTTCAGTTCCAGTCGTTACTACAGCAAATTTGTATTTACCTTTATTTGTAAAACGATTTGCGCCTTGCTTGATTAAAACTATACTAGATATAGTATATGTAGTAACAAATGTGAATGCAGTAACATTTTTGTTATTGGAGCTTAATGCCTGAACATTAAGCGAAACAAACTGTGGCATCCTTCATAGAACAACCATATTTAGTAAAAAGTTGAGAAATAATGAATTCCTAGCAATTTCTATGATTAAATGGGTGTTAATGTCTGTAGTTTAGCCAAATATGGCAAACTTATGGCAACTTTTATTGCAACTTTTTTCCATATGGTTAATTAAAACACCAAGTAAATGTATAGATTAGATTAGATTCAGCTTTATTGTCATTGAACATTACAAGTACAGAACAACGAAATGCAGTTAGCATCCAACCAGAAGTGTAAAAAACAGCAGTGCAAAAATGCTGTGAAGGGCAGTGTGCAAATGGCATGTTTAAGTAATGTGCAATGTACAGTGTATAGATGTGCAAATGGGATGGTTAAGTAATGTGCAATAAGCAATGTACAAAGCAGTATGTGCAGTTAGCGGTACAAACGGAATGCATTAGTGCAAGGGTCAGATGAAATGTCCAGGTGTAAATATGCAATAAGAAGTACAGACAGTATAAATTGTGCAAATGGCAAGAATGATGAGGTAGCATGTGCAGAGCAGGAGGAAGCCTATCTTCCTATCAGGTGCTCCATTGTATGGGCCTATAGTGTGCCAATGGGATGGTTGGTTAATGTGCAATTAGCAATGTACAAAGTGCAGGTGTGCAGATGGAAGTACAAACGGAATGCATTAGTGCAAGGGTCAGATGAAGTGCCAGGTGTAAATATGCAAAGAGGTACAGACAGTATACATTGTGCAAATGGCAATAATGTAAGGCAGTATGTGCTGAGCAGTAGGAAGCATATCGTCGAGACACAGAGTTCAGTAGGGTAACAGTAGCTGGGAAGAAACTGTTCCTAAGCCGCCTGGTGCGAGAATGAAGAGACCGGTACCGCTTGCCAGATGGCAGGGGGGTGAACAGTTTGTGACTCGGGAGTGAGGGGTCCCTGATGATGCCACAAGCTCTCCGCAAGCAGCATCACGTGCCTTCAGCAGCAGTCGGACCTCTTTGTTCATCCAAGGCTTCTGGTTGGGGAAGGTCTTATTTTGTTTATAGGTGGTGACATTGTTGGTGCAGGTGTTGATGTATTCCAGGACAGATGATGCATATGTATCAATGTCAATATGGGAGTCAGTGGTAGCCTTAGTGGCAAACAAACTCCAGTATGTCTGTTGAAACTGGTGCTGGTGTGATAAGTCTGACCCCTCAGTGTCATGGTTTCACCTGACTTGACCTTTTCCGCCTCATCTACACCCCCTGGTGGCCTTGAGCGATGTGCTCATCACTGCCACAAACCACCCTGTCATCAATCACACACTCAACGGCTCACACCTGTCCCTCATTAGTTAATCACCATCCCTACTTAGGTTCCTGTTTTTCCACGCCCCAGTGTCGATTCAAACTAAGTACTACACCAGTTTTTGCAGAACTTGTATTTAGTTATTTGACTGCTGCGTTACCCCGCAGTTCATGGCCTTCCAGCCTTTCTGATATATATATATCTCCTTCCACTACAGCGTGCTATATAGCTTTAGAGATATTCACTGAAGTCGCGCAATTGGGTCCCACTCTTCACTCGGTGCCATCGGACCCTTACAGATTGAATCGACCAGGAATGGATCCAGCCGACTTCAACCCCATCCACCACACCCTGAATCTCCAGGGCGCTGCCATCAACCGGCACGAGGAGCTCCTACAGACCCTTTTGGTCTCCATGTCTGAATTGGTGGAAGCCTTAAGGAGTGACGCCAGGTAGTGGGGACAGATGCCTCGGTGGGGTCAAACCCTGACGGTGCTGCGCACTCACACCCTCCGTCAGCACCACCGCCCTATCGGGAACCCCACGTCGCTCCCCCCGAGCGTTTCACTGGAGAACCAGGTAGTCAGACCATTCCTCTTACAATGCTCACTGGTGTTCGAACAGCAACCCTGGTCCTACCCTTCTGACCGATCAAGGATTGAGTACATAGTCGGAGCGTTGTCAGGACGTGCTCTGTCTTGGGCATCTGCCATCTGGCTGAACGACAGCCCGCTGTGCTCCTCCTACGACGCCTTCACTACGGAGCTACAAAAGGTGTTCAAACAACAGGAGGGAAAGAGAGACGCAGGACGCCAGCTACTGGGATTGCGCCAGGATCACTGCAGCGTAGCGGACTATTCCTTAGACCTCCACATACTCGCCGCGGAGAGGGGCTGGAACGAGGCAGCTTTACAAGGGGCCTTTACCAACGGACTCTCCGAGGTTCTAAAAGACGAGCTAGCCTTTCGGGAAGAGCCCAACTCCCTGGACCAGCTGGTCACACTGGCCCAACGAGTAGATGCCCGACTCCGTGAGCTTCACCGGGAGAGGCCACATGCAGTGCGTGCCCGCCATTCACCTTCACCACCCAGACCGAGAGACACACCCCCAGGTGGAAACAATGAGCGTTCCCGTAGTACTAGGATGGATCAGGAGCCGATGCAACTGGGACGCGCACGCCTCTCCATAGTGGAACAGACCCGTCGCCTGAACAACGGTTCATGCCTGTACTGCGGAATACCAGGACACACCATTCCTTCCTGTCCATCGCTACAGGGAAACGCTCACGCCCGCCCATAGCCGAGGAGCTGTGGACGGGTCGAGCAGGCGTCTCCTCAACTGACACTGGATTAGAGGCCACCCTCATGTGGCACAACAACTCATTCAGAGTGCGCACACTAGTCGATTCTGGTGCGGACGGGAACTTAATTGACAAGGAGTTAGTGACCAAGTTGGGTCTGGACTGTCTCCCCGTCACACCACCAGTGACCGTGAGAGGGTTGAGCGGACAAAAGATTGCCCAAATCGGCTTGCGTACCGCACCTCTCCAAGTGGTCATCGCTGGAAACCACCGGGAACAGATATCATTATATCTCCTCGACAGTCCTATGTCACCCCTCATACTGGGACGACTGTGGTTACATCGACACAATCCCCAGATCGATTGGACTACTGGATCAATCACCTCTTGGGGAGCAGGCTGTTTCCAGCGCTGCCCCGGCTCAGCGGATACCCCAGACCCCAACAGCGCGGTCTGTGTTTCACCCCTTGATTTGTCCAACGTGCCAAAAGAGTACCACGACCTATCCGCGGTATTCAGCAAGCGGGATGCCATGACACTTCCGCCTCATCGTCCATACGACTTGGCCATCGAACTACTACCGGGAGCGGCACTACCAAGCGGACGTCTTTATAACCTCTCCAAGCCAGAAACCGAGACCATGGAGAAGTACATCAAGGACTC
Organism: Novumbra hubbsi; assembly: GCA_016801125.1. NCBI lineage: Eukaryota > Metazoa > Chordata > Actinopteri > Esociformes > Umbridae > Novumbra > Novumbra hubbsi. The sequence goes on from JACXGK010005886.1 coordinate 15,881, forward strand.
GTTGTCATCGGGGATTATCCGCCCTTCCTCCTCTCCTGTTGCTGCTGGGTTGTTCTTCGTTGGAAAGAAGGATGGGACACTGCGCCCGTGTATCGATTATCGAGCTCTCAACGCCATCGCTACGCGCAACAAGTATCCTCTACCACTACTCAGCTCCACCTTCACACCACTCCAGGGGGCTACCATCTTCACTAAGTTGGACCTCCGAAACGCCTACCACCTGGTGCGGGTGCGTGAGGGGGATGAATGGAAGACTGCGTTCAACACCCCTCTGGGACATTTTGAATACCTGGTGGTGCCGTTTGGCCTGTCCAACGCGCCCGCGGTGTTCCAAGCCTTGGTGAATGACGTGTTGCGAGATATGCTGAATCGTTTTGTGGTGGTCTATCTGGACGACATCCTTATTTTTTCTCATATCCTTTCCGAGCATACCGCACACGTCAGACTGGTACTGGAGCGGCTGCTTCACAACCGACTATTTGTGAAGTTGGAAAAGAGTGAATTCCATGTGACCACAGTGGCCTTCCTGGGACACATACTCTCACCTGGACGAGTAGAGATGGACCCCACCAAGGTCACGGGAGTGGCCTCAGCCCACCGATAGAAATCAACTACAACGATTTCTCGGCTTCGCTAATTTCTATCGACGATTCATCAGGAATTACAGTCAGATAGCCGCACCACTTACTTCCCTCACCTCAGTCAACGTTCCTTTCCGTTGGTCTAAAGAGGCGGAGTGTGCGTTCGCAGAACTCAAGCGCCGCTTCTCCTCCTCTCCCATTCTTATCCAACCGGACCCGTTGCTCCAGTTCATCCTAGAGGTGGATGCATCAGACACCGGGGTGGGTGGTATTCTGTCCCAGCATTCCCCTAGTGACCATAAGGTACACCCATGCGCCTTTTTCTCAAAGAAGCTGTCACCTGCGGAGCGCAACTACGATGTGGGAAACAAGGAGTTACTAGCCGCGAAACTCCCGTTGGAAGAGTGGCGCCATTGGTTGGAGGGAGCGGTACTACCGTTTATCGTGTGGACGGATCACAAAAACCTTGCCTACCTCCACTCTGCAAAGCGCTTGAATTCCCGTCAGGCGCGTTGGGCACTATTCTTTGGCAGATTCGATTTCCACCTCACGTACCGCCCGGGATCACGGAACACCAAATCGGACCCACTGTCTCGACTCTTTGCGCCTGAGGAGCCGGAGGAGGTACCGGGCACGATTCTTCCTCCCTCTTGTATCCGAGTGGGCCTAACTTGGGAGATCGAGCGTACCATTCAACGTGCTCAACAACACCAGCCGGACCCGGGTAACGGCCCACCTAATAGGCTTTTCGTCCCCGATTTGGTTCGCACTGAGGTGCTTCAATGGGCACATTCCTCACGGCTCACCTGCCATCCCGGGGTGAATCGGACGTTGTCGTTCCTACGGCTACATTTCTGGTGGCCCTTGTTGGCCAAGGACGCCCGGGAATTTGTGGCTGCTTGCCCTGAGTGTGCCCGGAGCAAGACTTCAACTCATTCCCCCACAGGATTGTTACAGCCATTGCCAGTTCCATGCCGTCCCTGGTCACATATTGCATTGGATTTTGTTACCGGTCTTCCTCTCTCCAACGGCATGACCGTCATCCTGACTATCATAGACCGGTTTTCCAAAATGGCTCATTTCGTGGCACTGCCCCAACTGCCCTCTGCCCGTGAAACAGCTGATCTCCTGGTGGCTCACGTGCTCCGTCCCCACGGCATTCCCCGGGACATGGTCTCAGACCGTGGACCCAGTTTGTATCTCAAGTGTGGCGGGCGTTTTGTCGAGGGCTGGGCGCCACTGTCAGTCTGTCCTCTGGGTACCATCCCCAGTCCAATGGACAATCCGAGCGAACGAATCAGGAGTTGGAGGCCGCCTTACGCGCAGTCACCGCTGCCGACCAAACCACCTGGAGCACCTACCTTCCTTGGGTAGAGTACGCGCACAACTCCTTGGTGAATGCCTCCTCTGGGATGTGTTCATTCCATGTTTGCTTGGGTTACCCTCCTCCTCTGTTCCCGGCTCAGGAGGTTGAAGTTTCGGTCACGTCGGTCCAGGCCCATCTCCGTCGTTGTTGCAGCGTGTGGCGGAGTGCACGGGTTGCGCTGCTGCGCGCCACCGCCGTCTCCAAACGTTCGGCCGATCGCCACCGTACGCCAGCTCCCCCCTACGCACCGGGACAGCGTGTGTGGCTACTGGCGCGGGACCTGCCTCTCCGGGTGGCTTCACGGAAGATGTAATCGGTGTTGCTGTTGGCTTCTTGGCTTCTTCGTCCTCAAATTACCCAAACTTATATACCTGGGGACCACAGTCCCCAAATAGATTGTTGTTGACGGACGAAACACATGGGGGATGTAAGTGTGTGTGTGTAGTCTCCCCACACACATTGCACAAAGCACTCTGCATTGTCTTAGACTCTAACACAGGCATGCTGTCAATTTATTTATGACTGATGTCAGCCAATTCTTGCATAATCAATGCTTGGAGTTTGTCAGAATGTCTGGGTTTTTGTTTGTACACCCGCCTCTTGAGGATTGACCACATGTTCTCAATGGGATTAAGTACTAGGGAGTTTTTGTTTTCCAATGGCTAGGTGCTCCATCATGCTGGAAAAGGCATTTTTCATCACCAAACTGTTCTTGAATAGTTATACGAATTTGCATGAGGATGTTTTTGTACCATTCTTTATTCATGGCGGCGTTCTTAGGCAACCCCACACATGAATGGTCTCAGGATGCATTAACGTTGACATTACACAGGACTGATGGTAGCACTCACCTTTTATTCTCCGGACAAGCGTTTTCAGGATGCCCCAATCAATCGGAAAGGGGATTCATCAGAGAAAATTACTTTACTACAGTCCTCAGCAGTCCAATCTCTGTACCTTTTGCAGAATATCAGTCTGTCCATGATGTTCATCCTGGAGAGAAGTGGCTTCTTTGCTACCCTTCTTCACACCAAGCCATCTTCCAAAAGTCTTGCCTCACTGTGCGTGCAGATGCACTCACACCCGCCTGCTGCCATTCCTGAGCAAGCTCTGCAAAGGTGGTGCCCAGATCTCACTGCTGAATCAACGGTCCTGGCATTTGCTGTACTTTCTTGGGCCTCCTGAAGCCTTCCTCACACTGGTGGCTATTATTTCTGAACTGAAGACAGCAACTGGTATTAACTTTCGGTGAAATGCTCTTACTGCAAGACGAGTAGGAAACCGTGCTACAGAGAGAAACATTTATGTACAGAGTTGTACTCAATCCCTTATGTGTAAAAATAAAAATGCAGAGAACGGAAAGGGGATGTGTGCTATTAGGCAACATACAATACACGTTTGTTAGAAAATAACATTACTTTTTGTCTCACTTCATACGTGTGACACAATTTCCATATACATTAATTTTTTCTAAGGATGGATTACGGCATCCCCATGCCCTCAGCAACAGACAGGTACAGGCAGGATTGGTTACGTGGCCATGCGACTATTCAAATGTAGAGCGAGTCTGTATGCAGAAATAGCAGAAAGAGACCTTCATATTCCTTTCACTCCACTGATTCCAGAGGAAGCACCATGACTGTTATTAATGTAATTACTAAAAATTAATTTTTAAATCCAAACACAATCACTAAAAACACTACATCTATTCCGCATTGCTCATTAAACCTAGAAGCCCCAAAGCGGGCATATTTTACCCAGTAAAGAAGAAACAAAATCTTAAAAAATTATTTGATTTGCTATCGATCAAATTCCAGGACACTGCTTTTTTGACTTTTCCTAAATATGTGTGTTTTATCACCCAGTATTTAAAAAAATTCTAAATCACACAGAGAAAAGCTGATTTAAGGCTATTTAATTCCTGTTCAATGTTAAATTGCGCATTCGGCCATTTTTACCTGCATTCCATGGTTGCAATTCTCTTTTCTATTAGCAGATGTCGCAAAGGCTCCCATATACAAGTCTTCTGTTATTTAGAAATCTTTATAGTTTATTTGACTCTCAAATAAAATAAGGTGCACAATTCAATAATAATAGTACAAATCGCTGCAAGCAGCAATTTGGGTTACTCCAGAAATTGTGGACAATCCGAAAATTTACAGACTCGTACCGCACGCAAACGCAAAATGCGGCAGCGTAAAAGCAAATTTTGAGCTGCAGCAGACAGAGGGAGTTTAACCATGAACCCTGAGTTAAAAATTGGTACACTCTAACCACTGCCCCACCAGCAAAGTTAATAATTTGACTTTCGAATTGTTTGGTATTTTTAATATTTTAAATATACATCACGTAGTGACCCTAATAATAAAACTTACAATTACAATAGGATTACTCATGACGTAATAACCCTAATAATATTACATATGAGAATATTAAAAGTCCACTGAGTAGTCTAAAGTGTTTGATTGACACAGACATCTGGACAAACGTTAGAAAATACACGGAAGCTGGAGCTGAGCAAAATTATGCAGAAAAGTTAAAATTGACAGATGCCGAACTAAAAGCATTCGTAGGTCTTATTGATTTGACAGGTGTTACTAGCGGTAAAAGCATGAAACTCGATGATTATTGGTCGGCCGAAATGAAAATAAGATGTACGATGATATCGGAGGTATTCGATAAGTTTGTGAAAAACAGTGCAGTGAGAACATAATTGTATTAGATGAACAACTGTTCCCTCGCGGTGTCGCTTTACACAATACATGTCCATTAAACCGGACACATTTGGCATTAAATTCTGGGTAGCCGCCAACAAAATACATGTTGAACGCACAATGCTATTTACGGCTGGCCTTTTGCAGACACATAACAATATTGTTATGCGTCTGCGTAAAGGAGAGTAAAAGGAGAGTAAAGTCAGCGTTCAATGTTCAGGGAACAAAACGTGTGAGCTCTACCAGACATGTTAGCGATTTGACTTGATACCAAATCTATTGATTCGCGATGCGGTCTTTAGGTGGGGGGTGGGTGCATTCTTTACTAGCTCAAACAAAGAAACCCTGAGCCCAATGCAATGGCCAAGACTACCCTATTAGAGGATTCACTAATTACACCCAACCATTAGATTGCACATTTTTCATATCAGGTGATTTTACATGAATGTTTCAAACGCAATTTTAATAGCTCCTCCTTATCCAGCCTAGAGTGTAGTAGGGAGCTAATTAAAAATTAAGGTTAGGCTCTATAGGTTATATTATGCGTTATTGTCTTTTATTCCCAGTTTTTTTAAGTTTGTTTTTCAATTAGTGGAACATGTTTGATGTTCTTATTTTGTTTTTTTAAATGTCACTTGTTTTATTTAGTGATATTTGGGTGAGCAGGTCGATTTATTGTGAAATTTAAAACGTAACACGGACATTGACTATAGATAAGGTGAAGGCGCAAGACTTCACTCAAAGTTTGCCCATACAGCGCTTTAGGAGGTTAACAATGGCTCGGCGCTTTTAGTGTTAATGCGGTAATTAATCAATATTCTAGATAGCCTGAAGAATCTTTGATTTCACAAGCTGTACATGTTCAGTTTGGCGCAACACAACCATTAGAACTTGGTTAATTGCATTGAAACCTACTGGATAGAAAATAGCAAACCTTAGCTTACGGGCTTGCTACTTGAGCAGTATTTTTTTTACCAGTGTTGTAAATATAATGATATTTAATCATTTGAATGTGATAGAGGAGGATGGTCCCCCTTTCCTCCAATGACCAGCTTACTCTGATTGACACACAGTTTACTGCCTAATAAAGTAATATAGTGACAAGTATATTTCAAAGTCCACAAAGGGATTATGTACCTTCAAATGCATTCAGGTTAGAGTTTCATCCACATTGATTTCTTATTCTTACTGAGGTTTTCTGCAGGAAGCAATTTAGAAAAATAATGCATTCTTGTTTGTAGCTGGTATTATTTCTCAGAGCCTTTTTCCTCCATCACTTCCCTTACCAGGAAACAGAGTTGCATGGACGAGTGTTGGAGGAGCAGCTTCTAGGAGCTGAACAGCGATTGGAGGAGAATCAGGAAGAGCAGGAGAACTTAAGGAAGAGTCTGAGGAGTCTACTGGAGCTGCTGGATGGAAAGATCTTTGAGATGACAGAACTCAGGGACAGCCTGGCCAAGCTGATGGAGGAGGGCAGCTAGACTCTCACACACCACCTCAACTGTCTAATACAATTCATTTACAAATATAGACACACTGACCCCTAACGGCAGCCAGAGGACCACACACACAACAGGTGTCCTGTTTTCTTGAGGGAATACAACTCACAGACCTACTGACCCCTAATGTTAGACATACAGAACAGCACCTTCTCACAGATTAGTGTCCTCATGTTCAACTAATAGAGCAACAGTGTACCCTGCTGCCAGAACGTCACAACAACATAACCTAGTGCTAAAGGCATAGAACACCCTTATTGGCTGCCAGGTGTACTGTATGTGCACCATCCGTTTCCAAAACAACCGAAGAACCTCCTGTAGCTGCTGCCACACTGCCCTTTGCTTTTGAACATAAAGAACTATTCCCCTTTTTGATTTTGACAACTATGTGTCAGCAGCAACATCCTTTCTAGACTGATGGAAGCAAACCCTGCTGGCAGGCTCACTACAATATGGCTATAGAGTGAATGTGTATACAGAAGTCAGCAGGAATAGAATCAACAAATCTGGTTGTACCACCACCATATTCCAACACACCATGTTATCGGAAGTCAGATTTAAAGGATAGGCCCTCATTTAACCACTGACACCCAGAACAAGAGCAGGAGTCATGTCCAACACACAACTTGGTCTAGAATTTCTAAGAAGCTGGGAGTGAGAGTTCTGTTTACATTGATATTCCTGTCTTCCGCCCTGGAATATAACAGAACTTTTCGCAATATAAAAACACAGTATCACAATAGTATCTTCCAGAAGCATATTCATGCTTGTTTAGAAATCCTCTTGACTGTAATGTTTCTTGTTTCATCCTCACATATTTTTCTATCAGCTGTTCCTCAGAGTCCTAGGGTTATGAGAAAAAGTTGCAGAGTTGTAAACATTTTATTCAGCCCTTTTTTATGTTTTAAACCATACACTTTTCCTCCTGAACAGAGAACTGACCTTGTCTTCCTGCCAATCTTGGGACGAGTGTGTTACTTAATGGGTCCTGAAATCTAGACTGCTTGATTATTGATGCGTGTATGTGTGTGTCTGAAGAAATAATCTGTATTGCACACACTGAGCAATACCAGACATGATTTGGATGTTCTAACTATCAGGTATTCAACTCAGTGGACTGACTTGGGCACTAAGACTGCACCTAAGATAAATCCCTATTCTTCATATTGTGCTTCACGTACTTAACTTAACTGGTGGTTAACAGTTAGATGTTTTCTGTGTCACAGTTAAACAAAATGCACAGCATGACATTATTATAAGTTTTTTTGTAGATGTCAATTGCACGCAAGCATTTAATGCACCCCTTCCAAATTAGAAAGATATGGGGAAAAAATAAGGTTCACGGTCTTGAAGAAAGACTAAACAACAAATGTTTTACCTTGCTAGCAATGAAATTTAATCTAGCATTTTTTCAGTTACTGTGTAGATGTTATAAATACCAGGGTTGGGGAACTTGACTTTTAAAAGTCACTAGTTACAGTTACTAATCAAAGTTCCCCTAAAGTACTTAATTACATTACTTCATTATTTGCTATATAAATAAAGGATTTAAGTTACTTAGTTACTTTAAGATAAGTCCTGTTATACTATATTCAAGTGTTGGTCACTTGATCACAGATTTAATGGGACATTGTATAATTGCAGTCAGTTTTACTAAACAGCATATACAATTATCAATCATTATACAGCCAGAGTGACTAATCCTATTATCTCAAGTTATCATATACCATAATGACAAATGATATTTGCATTTATTTCTTTAATCAAGAATCAATAAATTATTATGTATAGCAAGTGCCTCCACATTTTCAGGCCAGTCTTATTTAACAACCTATATGTACAGACTTCAATACTAGACACAGACTCAGAGTTGAATAAATACTACATCAGTTTTGAAATTATATATTAAGAAAATTGTGTTTAAAAACAGAACATTAAGATGTGTATTTACTAGAAACCAGGACTGGATTCAAATCGAAAAATATGTTATGAATTTCATCATGGCAACTCATAATGTGACTCAGTATACGGCCCAGACATGTCTGCATGCACTCCCGACTGCCTTTGGGCATACTCCTGATGAGATGATGGATGTTGTCCTGGGGGATCGCCTCCCACACCTAGATCAGGGCATCAGTAAGCTCCTGGACAGTCTGTGGTGCTACTTGGAAGCGGGGGATGCACCAATACATAACATCCAAGAGGTTCTTATTTGGATTCAGGTCTGGGGAACGTGAGGGCCAGTCAATGGCATCAATGTAATCCAGGACCTGCCAACACACTCTGGCTATATAAGGTCTGGCATTGCCCTGGACCTGGCGGAACCCCGGGCCCACTGCACCAGTGTAAGGTCTAATGGGTGGGAGGATTGCATCCCTGTACCTAACAGGAGTCAGGGTGCATGTGGAGGTCTGTGTGACCCTCCAAGCATATGCCTCCCCAGATCATCTCTGACCCAGCGCCAAGCCTGTCATGCTAGATTATGTTGCAGGCAGCACTTCGTTCATGTGCTGTCACATGTGCACAGTGTGAACCTGCTCTCCTCTGTGAAGATAATGGGGGGCCAATAGCAGACCTGCCAATTCCGGGGTTCTCTGGCAAATGCCAATCGAGTTGCACAGTGCTGGGCTGTGAGCACAGGTCTCACTTGAGGACAACTGGCCCTCATGCCACTCTCATGGAGTCAGTTTGGTCAGAAACATGCACACCAGTAGTTCGCTGGAGGTAACTTTGTAGTGCTCTGGCAATGCTCCTCCAGTTTTTTGCACAACCACCATCTGCAAAACCATTCCCTTTTCTGGGGGGAATAAATAGTAGGGAATAAATAGTTAACTGCTTCCCAAGCAAAGATCGCAATGTTCATCCAAGCTCAGCCTTGCGCTGCACAAATCACCAATAACCAACACATATAGTTTTGATAGGAACTGGGGCTGGGCATATGGCTTGTGGCTATACGGCACTACAAGAGGAATAGGTGCCAGATATTTTCCCTATGTCTCAGAGACAGTGTGCAGTTCATTACTATCTATGGGCCTGAACTGCGATGAACATATAATAATTGTTCAAGACATTGATCTGAGGTGTAAAAAAAATTATGTAGAATTGTCAACATTTGTATTTTCTTCAACACGTTCTAAATAAATGTTTTAGATAAAACACAACATTCTGACATACTGAAGAGAACAAAACATGTTTCTTGTGTTGTAAATGACTGTACTAAATGTAGGTATGACTGTATTTAAATGTGTGAGAAAACAGGCAAAGGTTTTTGACTATGTTTGTTAAAACGTACCTCAGGGTAAGGATGATGATACTACATTATGATAAACAATGGTAGAGGTGGATTGTAGATTGCCAATTTATATTCTCAGTACAGAGTATTCTGGACATGAATATTAGTACAGATCTTTTTATAATAATAGTACAGGAAATAATCACTGTAAGTTGGTAAAACGTTTGTAGACTGACCAGCTTCACAACAGGACATTTTTGTTGACAGACTGACATCATTTTCTGAAAGTTTTACATTGCATTTGGAAAGTATTTAGCCCCTTTCAGTTTTTCCATATATTTTTTTTCCCTCATCAGTTCACAGAATGACCCATAATAACTTGGCAACTTACACATTTAAAAATCTATGTTTCTATTGATCAATCTTGACATGTTTCTATAACTTGATTGGAGTTCCCATGTGGAAAATTCAATTTATTTGAATATTAGTTTTATAAAGGCACACACTTGTCTATACAAGGTCCCACAGATTACATTGCATTATGGACCAAAACCCAGCCATGAGGTCGAAGAAATTGTCAGTAGACCTCAGAGACAACATTGTTGATGTTCTGGGAAAGATCTGGGAAAGGGTACCAAATAATCGGCAGCATTGATGGTTGCCAAGAACAGTGACCTCTATCATTCGTAAATATCAAAAGTTTGGAACCAGCAACGCACCTTTTAGAGCTGGCCATCTGTCCAAACTGAGCAATTCGGGGAGAAGGGCCTTGGTCAAAAACTCGAAGGCTACTAAATTAGAACTACTACATTTTCTCTGCTATACGAGAAACCATTATTAAACACTTGGGCCTAAAGGCCAAGCGTCATGTCTGGAGTAAACTAGGCACTGTTCATCACCTGGGTATATACCATCCCTACGGTGAAACATGGTGCTTGCAGCATATTGCTTTGGGGATGTTTTACATTGGCAGGGACTAGTTGAGGGAAAGCTGTACAGAGCACAGTATACACAGATACTTGATAAAAAAAATTTTACAATGAGCTCAGGACTTGAGACGGGAGGCTAAGGCTGGCATTCCAACAGGACAACAACCCTGAGCACAAAGCCGAAACAACATAGGATTGGCTTTGCGACAAGTCTGACAATGTCCTTGAGGGGCACAGCTAGAGCCCCGACTTAAACCTGACAAATATCTCCGGAAAGACCTAAAATTGTCTGTGCAGTGACATTCCATATTCAACTGGAAGAGTGGGTCAAATAAAATTGACATGCCAGTTGGAATTTTGTGAGTCCTACATTTTTTCACAACGATTTTTAGTGCTAAAACTTGTTCCTAAATCTGTGAAAAGTTTAGGGTCATCAAGAGGACTCCTAAGTCACTAACACCAAATCCCGACAATTTGCCTCAGATCCCAGTGTAACAAAGCTGCTTTATGTATAAGAACATTTATGTTCATTTTTGTATTTTGATGGGGCAAAGGACAGGTGAGTGGCATTTGCTGATTAGTACTCTGATGTGATTTGGATCAGCTGTGAGGGTTGCGTTCAAGGGATTGGTTAAATGTGTTTTCCATCCTGGTGGAAAAATTTAGAATGAGTGGTGGAGCCAGACCTTACACCTAGGCCCAATCCCAATGTCCCCCCTGAACCCTAAGCCCTGAACCCTCACAGACCTTATTGATGTCACCTGGTAAGTGATTGAGTGCAAGAGTCTGCAAGGGCTCAACAATGAATTGGACTATAGCAAGCACTATAGTAATGTTGTTGGGTCAAATCTGATGAAAGCATATTTTGAATTTATTATCATAGGACAAACTACACACAGTTCTGGCTATATGAACCATCAATGAGCTTTGTGTGTCTACCATGTAAATCCTTTTTACGTAACCATGTTGATATCAGGGTTGGTTGCTGATTCTATTTTAGTTTGTTTACCTTTGTCTTTTATGACGAAGGTTTGCCTGGATTTCTCTCTTGCTTCCGGGATTCCCATGGTAACCTCCATGTTTCACGTCACAACGCTGTGAACTGTGGGAAATTCCCTCAGACGAAGTCTTCAAAAATGCGGACTGAATTTGTCATTCATTGAACCTTGGTCAAGTGAATGGTCTGCTGGGAAATAAGACAATTATTGGGTGTCTTTTTCCAACCTAAGCTGACCGTCTTGTTTGGTGAAATTTGTGGTACTATAAGCAGAACCAAACCTTAATCACAATTTTGCCAGAATTGTACAGATGGTAAGGAAATTCAACAAGGAAAATACTGAAAAACACTATGTGCTAAATCAACAAGTAATTAAAGGTATCATGCACACATTATTCAAGAGGCAACTTAAGGCAACTTAAGTTCTTAGTACACAACGTTTTCTTAAGCAACAGTGAACAGTTCATAGGTTTGAATATGTAAGCGACAGAGAGAAGGCAAAAAATATTATTTTTGAAATACTATTGCTATATAAATTTGTCTGAGAAACCATGAAATGTTTTGAATAAAATTTTACAATTTTATCAGTTGATTGGACGCATTTCTTTTTGAGACTTTGCTTTTAGAGTGACTTTTTAACATTACTATTAAAACATTCAATTGCCAGATTTTCATTCCTCTTTAATGATGTTGTCACGTCTCCGCCTACGGGCGGCCACTCCCCTGTTCGCGTAGCCCCCCGGCGTTCGACGTCGCTGGCCTTTTAGGCACCACCGTCCGTGTATGTCTTGTTCCCCATGTCCTGTGAACGCATCCCTCCCTGATTCCTCACAGCTGTTACTCGTTAACTGAGTATATAATCCCTCATGTGTCTTGTCTCTGTGTTCGTTGTTGTTTCCCTGTTTTGTGTCAGCACCGTTGGTGCTTATCCGTGTCAGAATACACGAGTAACATTTCATTGATGTCCGGAAGAGGTTATTCACTCTTGCCGCTCCAATAGATAGGTGAAATAAAACCTATTCAAACCTATTCCTTCCCGACATATTACAGAACAACGAACCTTAAACAATGGACCAAGCAGGGGCAAACCATCCGACTGCCTTGGAACAAAGAATGGACGATTATGATAACATGCTGGGCCAATTACGTGATGCGGTTACCGAGATTCTGCAGAGGCTTCCCGTGCCCACGCCACCACCTGCACTGATCCCATCACCCAGTTCCAGCAGAGTCGCCATACCCCTTCCCCGACTATACGCCGGACGTGCGTCGGAGCGCCAGGGGTTTTTGCTTCAATTGGACCTGTCTTTCTCTACCCGTCCACACGCACCATCAGAGAGAGAGAAGGTGTCATCTTTGATATCTTGCCTGTCGGACAAAGCCCTGAGCTGGGCGAATGCGGTTTGGCGCAGGTCTGGTCCTGAACTTGCCCAGTATGACTCTTTAGTTAGAAAGTTTCATTCGGTCTTTGACCATCCACCTCAGGGGCGCGAGGCGGGCGAACGCCTGTTCCTCCTGCGTCAGGGCAGACGCTCTGTGCAGGCGCTCTGTGCAGGACTTTGCACTAGAATTCCGGACCCTCGCAGAGGAGGCTGGGTGGTGCGTGAGGGCGCTCCGGAACGCCTTCATCTGCCTCGACGCAGAGGTCCGTCAGGAACCTGCGTGCCGCGACGCCACTGCTTCCTTGGACGAGCTCATCTCCATAGCTACCCGCCTCGACAACATCCTGAGGAACCGGGTTCAGCGACCGGCACCCGGTGAACCTTTGCTGCGGCAGCCGGGTGGAGCCGAGGCCATGGAGATGGGTTCATCGGTGAGCCGGGTACTGGGGGTCACCTCCGCGTCGGGACGAAGGGCCCGGAGCCCCCTCGCAACGTCAGGGATCCAGGAGAGGTCAGTACAAACGGGGCACCCCTACATCCAAGGCGATGAGACAACCTTTTGTTTTTCCGTGGGGGTCGTCCGCTGACCATCTCCAAATCCCTGTTACTTTCCCCCATAAACCTGTCTTCCTATACATTCTATGTCCTTGCCTCTAATCCCTTGATTTATAGTCCTACCTCTGGAATGTACTTATTAACATTTACAACCCCCAGCTGGCTATTTTCAGATTATGCGCCCTACCGGCACGGTTTGTTTCTAATAGCACAAACCCTTTACTAAAATATTCCACAAATCCCCCTTTTGATCTCGTCTCCGAGATCAACCCAATTCGTCTTTCAGAACCGGGGGAGCCGAGGTGCTCCCCCTTTTTACTGTTCCTGTTCCCTGGCATATACCTTCCCCCAGTGTTTTCCTGATTTGTAAAACCCCTATTTTCTTAGATCTTATATGACACCAACAAAATCATTCAACTTTTAGTTTTGACTTCCTGCTCCATCTCAACCCTGCGGTTGCAACCTCTATCCCAATACATGGTCTAGTCTAAATTCTGAGAAGTTAACCTCCAGTCCTTCCACTTCAACTGGCACATTCTCCTTTTGTGGTTCTTTTCCCTTCACATACTGACTCAAAGGCCTCTCTGCCTTGGTCCTGATGTTTAAAAACAGTCCTTTTAGTCTTCCATAGTGAGGCACTCTGTTCCTCAGATCTGTTAAGGGTCAGGCCTTCCGCCTTCTCCCTGAAACATTGTTCATGTGCCTTGAATTGGGTTCTGGGACCCAGAAGGTGTCGAAGGGAAAGGTTCTGGAGGTTTTACTTCATCCTGTTGGTCCAATCGTCTCCATGCCCTGAGTTAGAGGTTTGCAACACCATCCTCATAGGAGAAAGGAGAAGACAAAAACACTGCCTCAGTTGACATGTTCACCTAACCTGAATATTTAGTCACACTACAAGTAAAATGCCACCATTACGGATGATGGGATCACTCCTCAAATGTCAGAGAAGTAAATAAATTGTTTCAGTGGCATGAAAGTATCACTACTTATTAACAACCAATTTAAACTAATTATCCTTTCAGATTAATAATAACAATAGGAAGTATCTGAGTCTAATTGAAAACATTCTTGTGTCAAAGGTATACTTCCATATACTGTGGAATTCATTATTAAAGAGATTGGGTGTTGGACTGAAATCATGTCATTGAGGAGTAGACTCCTAAAAAAGTAGGCTCGAGGGTTAATAAGTTACTTGGGGCATTCCATAAGAAGGAGGGGGGTCAGGAAGTTAGAAGGATAAAACAAAGGACACTGTTTATCTAAGAACCTATAGATGAACTTTTAGGCTGACCACCACACATGGGACTGATCAAGTGACCCAGGAAAAGGAGAGGAGGGGGACTGGACAGAAGGGTCCGGCAGACTTCCTGGCACCGGACACAACAACACCATTCTCATCTCCCTTGGAAGAGGTCACCAGATGGTTCACCCCAGGGCTGGGGGCTGCCCACGAGACGGACACTCAGAAAACACGCGCAGCCTTTTCTATGCAATTGTGTGTGCGCCTAGCGAATGGTATGCGCAGTGTGTGGAAAGGGGGGCTATTTAAAGGGGTCCGATGTGAACGGACTTTAGATCTACATGTCCGGCGAGACAGATCTCCGGGTGCGCATTCGTAATAAAGGTGTATGATTTGGGAAGACTTGAACGGCGTGGACATTCTCTGATTTGCAACCTGGGGGGAAACTTTAGTTCCTACAAACTTGGGGGCTCGTCCGGGATCAGAGTTTGTTCATGCGAATTGACGAACCAGAGCCTTCTGAACTTCCAAACGATTTTTAGCCATGGCAACTCAAGGTAAGCAGTGCCTGTTTTTTTTTTTACAAAACGAAACTGTGTATTGGCTATTATTAAATTTTGAAAATCGTTTGTGAAA
>JACXGK010005887.1:0-30984 GCA_016801125.1 Novumbra hubbsi
CAGATCTGTTCAGGCTGTCCCTAAAGGTAGTCCTCAGCCTTTATAGTCTCTATACAGACAGATCTGTTCAGGCTGTCCCTAAAGGTAGTCCTCAGCCTTTATAGTCTCTATACAGACAGATCTGTTCAGGCGGCCCCTAAGGGTAGTCCACAGCCTTTATTGTCTCTACAAAGGTTGTGTACTTCACAGTAAATAGATTTGTCCGTCAGTCATAATACTGAATTGGAGCACAAAGAAATGTCTCTGACCTCCCAATGATGTCCATTATCTCGTTTAAAGCCGTCCTCTGTGTTTTCCTTGTAGATGACATCTTGTGGTTCAAGCCTGTTGAACTGCGAACCAAGTGGGGGCGGAGAGGACACATCAAGGAGGCTCTAGGTACAGGCCACTCGACTAACCTAACCCTCTTCAATCATTTTCAATGACTTGAAACAAGCTATTGCTTGCATTGAACGATTGTATGATTGCCTTACCTAAACATGGGTTTGGGTGCATTTTCCAGGTACTCATGGACACATGAAGTGTGTGTTTGACAACCAGTTGAAGTCCCAGGATTCTGTTATGATGAACCTCTATAAGAGGGTCTACCCTCGCTGGACATTTGACCCCCATGTGCCTCGGCCTCTGCCCTGGGTCAAGGGAGAAGGGACTCAAGTGCCGGATGATTTTGAGATGGAGTAGAAGGTGCTCTGTGTCGCTAGAGATGTTAAGTGGGTGTTCCAATGTGTAGAAATGGATTTGCATGGACTGTGGCAATGACATTTTCACTTTAAGTGCTGCATTTTCATTTGTATTAAATAAAGCCAATTAGACTATTTCATGTCTATTGTGTTGGAGAAAGTCCTTGTGGTCCTATTTCTTCATTTATTGGCCACTAGATGGCAACAGTGTATGAGGAGAGGTTTGTTGCCATGACGGATAAAATGGATGGAACTGACATCACTGATTTTCTGAATCAGCCTTCAACATGTTCCTGTAGTCAAACATGAAGACTATGTAAGTAAAGTAAAGATATCGAATGTCAAGGTCAACTGGGTTCTGGTTTGAGTTGGGCGTTTTGTAACCCTAAGCATTGCTAAGTTTGTAATTATCCTGTGGATGCCTGAGACAATTGGTGATTCTAAAACGGCGACGGAATTTAGTTGCAGTGCATCTGAAATATGAACCTAAACCATTTTCTCTTCATACCTCTAACCAACATGATTCTTGTAGTCAATTGTTGGATGATAGGTTGACTAATTAATTAAGCTAGTTTGGGTCTGTAACCAAAACTTGACATGTCTAGGGGGGATAAGGAAAGGTCTGGGAAACAAGAGTTTAAAGAACGATACCCATATACCAAATTAAGATATTTGAGAACATGAATCTATATGCTACAAACATTAATAAAATACTGGTGTTACCAAGGTTTTTCTGGGATTTGATCCTAAGATACGCCCCTCAAACCCAACACTCCGAGACTACTATTACTGTACAATTATTTTCACATCTGGTGGGGTGCATTTATTGATCAGGTAGGATGAAACTCGTAGGGTACCTGTGGAATATCCAAGATACAGCAGGAGATGCCCAGTAGCCAAGGTTTTCTGTGCATTTTCTATTTTGAAAATGTAGCAATTGCGCATCTGTAGTCAGTGTCATAGACCTCAATGCCGCTCTGGGACTCTATACTCATGCAATCAAGTGTACTTTTCTGAAATGTTAAGATTTGTCAAACAACTGGTGACCAACAACAAAACACTTGTTAATGATTTCTGGGTTGATCTCAAGGAATGGTCAACAATATTGCGTTAATACAGCAGTGGGGAACAACAACCACTGTAACCATATATTCTGCAGTAGCTACAGTGTCTATAGGGCAGAACTGACTGCCGGCACCAGCAGCGTTTTAGGCAGTGCCACTATGTCAGATCAGACCGAAACAGGCAGATAAGTGGTTCAGATTGATATAAAATAATGTGTTCATTTGTTTTGAATAACAGGATATTTTTCTTGTTTTTAAACAATTTAATAGGTTTGCAGAAACGGAATAAAAGACACTCAACGATGTTACTCTATTTCATATTTGAATTTGGGGTAAAAAAAAAAGAAACGTGTCGACAATATGTTGCCGCTTTTAGGGTTTATTAGCTAAATTGATAAGGTTTAAACTCGGTTGAATGCTCCGCTATGTAGGGGTCTCAGACACTACCCCTCAGCTCCCTGTCCCACTCCCCGGTGGTCCCCCCCAAGACCTGAAGCCCCCCCCCACACACACATCACCAGTCAGACTCACACGCAGAGAGCATGACCCCTCTGTTGTTTTCTCTCTGGATCCCCAGCGCTCAACAGTTTTACATCCCTCCCCATCACATGCTTTGTGCTCCTCTGAGAAACAGTGATTTATGAATTGCGATATTTATCATAAAGCTGCGCTCTTGCATGCTTGCTGCGCCATGATTCATCCGGGGGCTCTGCTGGGACTGCATCACAGAGGCATGCCAATGCCTGAGAAACGAGAAGGTGAAAGCCTGGGTTTGGAGTCCAGGAATACGCTCCAAGAGATAGAGGGAATGAAAAGTTCACTGTGTTCATTTATTGTACTGTGAATATGATTAAGGAGGGAAAAGTACCAAAAAAAACGTTATTTCCGTGGGGGGCAACCATGGAGCCTTGGAACAGTTTTACTAAGACAATCTTCTTTCTGCTCAATATGACATTGTAAGTAACAGGTAAAAACAGACTTGGAATTATGCAGAAAGTAAGGTGTTTTAATATTTTTACAAAAATAAATAAATGAAAAAGAGAACTGTGACAAAAAAATATATAATTACTGCCACAAGAAATGAAAAGCCTCCTAAAAATGTGTTTACAGGTTTAGTTTGTATTTGTATAACAAATCCTATTTAAGTCATGGTAATTCGTCCCCCTTTTTCAACTCACTATGTTTTAACAGTGCCAGAAAGACAACATCAAATCACGGGGACTGTCTAAACTTGTCCATAGACAGCTTACTGGGTAATGTGCCTTGTGTTTTAAAATTGGGTTAAACTATCCTGTAAAGGCATCTCGTATAAACAGCCAATCAGGTTAATAAATAGTAAGGTAAGAGGAAAGTACAGCCATACATGTCATCAAATCAGGAAGTCAACCGTCATGTCCAGTAAAAGCCCAAATAAACATACACATTTACATTTCATGTTTGAAGACTTTTCACCAAATATTTTTTAAAGGGTGGACTAAATGTAAAGATGGTCGGATTCTAGGAACTGTCTTCACCTCTTTTCTGCCCTGCTTCATGTGATATTGGATTGTCAGTAAAGGTTATTCTCTTCACTCAGATGCAGAGTGTTATTTAGACTTCCTGAAAAGTATATTGAGCAGCATTTTTGTTTGATATTGCTATCTGTGGCAATGGGATGGAATGCACACTTCCTGATATTGGACATTTAATTAAGTAATGTACTCCAACCTAAAATTTCAGCCAGAGTTCAAAGCTAGATGTTTAAAATTGGAGTTGTAAAAAAAGAGTAAAAACCCTCCATAGATAGAGACAGTCGGCAGGAGTTTCATACCATGAGCCGAGGCAGAGGTTTGTGAATATAGGGATTCATGGGTACAATGGAAGTCCCCTTACTCAAACGTGGCAGATGTCAACCAAATTTGCAATAGAAGCAGACATTTATTGTTTAAATCACTGGAAAGGGTGGAGCATGCATTTGAAACAGGTTAAATGCTTTAACTAAGCGTAGATCTTGTTGTGACTCTAAACCCTAACGTTTATCTAACCCTAACCGCTTTTTCAGTTAAACTTGAAATGAGTGATTTCAGAAGTGTATCAACCAACCACATACATTTCTGACTCAAGGACAACTCCGATTGAGGCGACTTACCAGCATCTTAGCATCCCTACAGACTGCCTGCTTGCTTAAGCTAAGGATGCTGTGATGAGAAAGGGTTGGAACAAGTCCATGTAGCCTATGTCAACATTTGTAATTGGTTGTTGTGGGATTTGTCAACAGAAGTAATCTATCTCAGCTGCTTTTAGCATGGGGCAGAGTCGAAGTCAAAAGGTGTTCTGGCAAAGCATTGCTGATGCCTTACAAATCGTACAATTTCCTGGTCATTGTTTTACCTGCTAACCTCATTATATGCTTTAGCAATCTGTTAGTTGTTGATACGGTACCATCGGTAAATGCATGATAACCTTTAACCTTTAAGGTTATACTGGAAAAGGGGGACCTAAGCAACATACCACCTGAAACTATTTTGGCACCTTCTTTTAGTTGATGCAGGTTTAAGGACAGATCAACTATCCTAACTTGAACATGTTCCCATTGACTTTCTATAATGACTAGATTGTTGTAGCTCTGTCCTAATGACAGGTGTCCTGGTCAACACAATTGTACGGACTCAACGTCAATCTCTTACACTTTTCTCTATTTCGATTGTTCGATACATCTCAATTCCAGAAAACTTCTAAAAAATATAATAGAAATCATATAACATGTATCTTCTTTACATCAAGTTTGTATGTACCAGTAAAATAATACCTTGGAACATTTTCAAATGTTAACAGTGGACAAACACACAATAAAGCATGTACCCATAGAATAAGCTCCTGCTGTTGAAAACAGATTTTACACCCTGCCAAGCCGCTCCATCTCTCCCTTTCTGCTTTCCTATAGGTCCAGAAGTATGACCCCATCTTGTTTCAACCTAAAGGGGTGGGAATAGTGTGTCTGGTTAGCTGTTAATGATTAGGAAAGGGGACCCAATTCCCCAACTACAGAGAATGTCCTTAAAGTTAAAAATGTCTGTCAGTAGACGGCTTAGACTACACATTTGTGCACAATGACAGTACTATCAATATAAAACAGAGAGAGGTCGGGTTGTTTACTGTGACATGGTAATGCGGTACAGCCCGGTGGATAATGTGTGTTTGGCAGTGGTGGGTGTTGGCTTTGGTCAGAAGGAGTTAAATAACACTGGCTGGTGTGACTGACTGACTAAGCCAGCTCTGTTCGCTGCAGGAATGTCCTGTGGTTCCCAGGTCCCTGCCACCACACTTTGCTGGCTCCCACTGTAGACAAAATGGGTACGAGATTTTTCCGTTGGATAAAGTGAGGGAGAGAGGGGGTAGTAAAAGACAAAGGAGATAAGGACGACCCCGTCCAGGGGTGTTCAAATGAATAAAGCCCGGGGGGAAGGAAAAGCGAGAATGGAAAAGGCATCCACAGAGTTGTCAAACGAGAATAAGAGCTGGAGAGGAAGAAAGAGAGAGGAAGAAATGGAGGAGTGTGAGAGAGGCTGAGCTAGGCGGCGTGGGCGAGGGAGGGCTAGAGTGGCTGGCGTTTATGGATAGCAGATGTGGCACCGTGGGGTTTTGGCCGGGGCTCGAGCGCGCCTGAATCCCACACTGGCTGGGTGGCACCGGGGTGAGATGGGGGTCACCACACCACAGCACATAACCCATAAAACACTGGGAGAGGCACTGGGCCTCAAACACACACCAGCCTGGGACTCGAAAGCTGTGGAGGTGAGTACATCGTCCCTCACAAACACACGCATTCTCAGGTTTAGGAAGAAAAACCTCAAGTAGAAACCCAAACTTGTAAAATGATCTGTAGATTAAACATTTAAGTAATTATTCAAATTCCTTATCTGAAATGGATCGTTAATGTTCCCTCAGGGTTTGTCTAAATACGGTGCAACAAATCATTTGATAATGTGGGTGGACTGGCCCTCTTCAGCTTTGGGTTAAATACGTGACAGGATTGTTACAGTGATGCTGGAAAGCAGGCTCACCACATGTGGTCGGACCCATTCTTAAACCGTCTATTTTCTTCTTATCGATCCAACCCTAACCTTATAACCCTGTAGTTGTCAGACTGAGGGGGATGTCAAATGACAGAGGACACGTCTGACCTCACACCTCCACACGAAGATATCAACGCTCGGAACACAATTCCCGTGTCCCCCCACCCCTCACGCAAACACACAAACGGTCCTTTTGCCACCGATTTTCTTCAGTTCTTTCTTTCCTAGATGAAATCCCTCGCTCTCGTTCCCCCTTTTCTCTCCCCTCAGCCCGGTCCTGACTCCCTGCTTCCTGGGGCCTGGGCCAAGGCGTGTGTCCCTGGAGGAGCCAGCGAAGGAGAAGGAGAGAGGGGGCAGCGAGGGGGCGCAGAGACAGGCTCCAAAACCACAGCTGCAGCAGCCTTCCCTTCCTCTCCTGCTCTCCCCCCCTTCCCTCCGTAAGGAACTGGCCTGGCACAGTCCCCAGCTCTGCCATTAATCAGGGAGTGAGGGGTAGTTCAGCGTGTGCGCATGTGTGTGTGTGTGTGTGTGTCTCCGTCTGTATGTGCGCGTGTGTACATGTGGCCGAGTGTGTTTGAGTGTGTGCGACTGTTTATGTGTATGTTTGTGTGTGCTGATAGAGAGCTGGATGGATGGTATGGAGACCAGGACCTCCCAACAAAGCTGAGGAGTTCACTCAGCGAGCGAAGCGGGGAGGGAAGAAGGCAGACAGACACAAAGCCTGGCGCACAGATTGAGTTTGGCCAGCGGGAAGAGGCCGAGAGGACGAGACCGACGATCCGAAGAAGCTTCCGGGGGGCGCCGAGAGACGTAGCGGTCGTCCGGGGCCCTAACCGTTGGGTACGGAGGAGTGCTGCGACTGCCCTCTTGTCCTCGAGACGCACGCTCCTCCCGCCATCCCAAAGGCCGACCGGATGGGAGAAACAACGTCACGCTTGCTCACGAGCGATGCAGGAGAGTCCGTATCGGGGACGAGACGCCGGCGTGGTTACGCGCGCGACCGCTAAGAAACGTCAGGCATCGTTATACAGGACAGTTCCCTGAAGGAAAGCAGTTCAAGATAAGTCCATGAGACCCCCAACCCCTCACCCCCCAACCCCCCCCATGCTCCTCCGCCTTCCCTGATTATCCAGGTGGGAGTGAAATGTGAAAAAAAGAACTACCTCCAACCTGCCCCCCCACCCCCCAACCGGCCTCCCAGAATGCCTATCTGCTGACATCACCGAGCGGAGACCTGGCGAGTCTCTCTCCACTTCCCTCTCACCAGCTCTCCCTGCGTCCTGCCCTCATGATGTCACACACCATATGGCTTCCAGCGAGAGTCCGGACGGGAAAGAGATTTAGTTGGTGGAGGGGTGAGGCGTGTGTGGGACAGAAACGGAACGGTTGCTCCCCCCCCCCCCCCCCCCCCCCGAGTGAAAGGTAGACGGGGAGGTGGTGTGGGGGAGGGTGCCGAAGGAGGCTAATGAGGAGAGGCCAGGGAGCAGAGAACAGTCAGCAAGACAGCCGTGAGTACCGTGAGTACCACAGTCCACTTACTTACACACTCTCACTAAGGTCACCGATATGCTCTCTACGCATGATGGCCCAATAGGAACACACCACCTGTAGGTGCTGCTTTGGATAGCCCCGAGGGACCAGATCGTGAGCCGCACACCTCCGGAGCGAACCCGAACAACACCTCCAGCTTAAATGTACACGTTCACACATCTGCAGTATGATTTGCGTAGGCTTTTTTGGAAACCTCCAATTTTTCTCCACCATAGCCGTTTCTAGCCGACATGCAAGTCCCGTACTGGTCCCGTGTCATCCTATAACTCACCCGGGAGTTTTTCTAATCTGGATATTATATGGCTAGATAATTGCTCATCCCAGACAGAGGGGGAACTAGAATAGACCAAACGACACACTACAGCTCAGGGCATTTCAAATGAGACGGCCTTCATGCCTATCCTCTAAAGCTGTCGCAAAGCCGCTCATTACGTTGAATTAAGACAGCGGTGTGACTCCATGCTGAGCCTGACTGTAGGGTTGGCTGTCTGGGCGAAGGTCTATGGTTTGGTGGGTTGGTGACTCTGTGGCCTCTTTCCCCCAGGGAGGCCAGGAAAGATGAGCCTGGGCCCGATGGACAGAAACAGAAATGTGAGAGCGGGAGAAGCCGACTGCCCCCGAGAGACTGAGAGAGGGGGAGAGAGGCCTGGAAGTTTGGAATGAGAGTAGGAAGACAATTGGCTCATCTTGTCCTGGTGTTTGGGGTAAAGCAGCGGTGTGCTAACTGCTAGGATGGCTGAACCATTCTGTTCCCTGGACCCTCCTTTCCTCTCTGTCTTTACTGTATTGACTGCAGCAGGCCATCTGCCAGACAATAGCGCAGATCTAATGACTCCACTGTAACATCATCAGTCACTTTGAGTGCAAATCGAAACAAGGAGTTGTAAGCTTTTGAAGGCTGGTGCCTTCGTATTTATTCTCCACAACACCTTGTCACTATCGCCTAACTCAGGTTGGGGCCACATCCATATATATTGACCCAACACATCCCTAAAAAGCACATCGAAGACTAGAGATGAAACGTACATTCAGGAAGGAGTTCTCTCTATGTGAGGGTTTCGACAGCCCCTCCTTCACACCACAAGGCTTCCCATGACCGCTGACACAGAGCAGTAACTCGCTTGCAGCTTTGACCTTTACTTATGTAGCCAAGACTCATGATTATATCAGCACTGCAGGTTTTCACTGATAACCAAGGCTGCTAAGGCGTGACATGAGGGACTGATACTTAAGCACCTTTTCAACACAGGCCTGCTCCATGTAACGGTCAAATGAACAGCCTACTTCCAGAATGAGCACCTCCCTGGTGCGTTCCTCTGGAAAAGCAATATCTGGCTTATTCTGTAATCAGAATAAACATTGAATCCCTTGACAACACAATGCTTGTGAATTTGTAATGTCGGTGATGACACACCTGTTTCAAAAAGCCACTAGGTCATATCTGGCAAAATATAATAAAATAACAACATCTTCATCACATGTAGCGTAGGGTGTAACATATACAAAATGGGTCATGGTTTTGGGATTCCAGTGTGCTAGATTGTACCATGTTGGGTAGAACCACATTAAAAGCAAAAGAATATCCTTGCCAAATACAGCATGCCAATGTACATGAAATGGGAAATGGAATGGGAAACACAATCCTGTGCTGCTTTACCTGGATCTGCCGCCATCAAGTGTTAATCAGAAGCTGTCTACCCTCAATTCTTCACAAATAAATGGAACAAGCTGCTATCTGATCATTTCTCCAGCTGAATCCCCCCAACTATGTATACAGTTGTAGCCAAGGGGATTGGTACCCTTGCATTTCAATCAGATAATGCACATTTGTTTCATAACAAAACTTGAGTTTAAACTCAAACATATTTTGGGCATTTCTTTGGTGTGCAAGAAAAGAAAAACATTTGAATAATTTCGTCAAATGGCCAAGAAAATATGAATGTGACCTTCTAGTAGTAGTAAGAAATAATTAAATTTCTAACAAAAATAATAACTCTCTTCCACTTTGGAAATATTATCACCTTTGGTAAGTAGCAGGTGCCAGCAATATATTTGAAAAGAAGGTAGAAAGTAACTACATTTCCTGTTCTGCGTCACTGTATGAACTGCAATTAGCATGGAGAGAAGAAAGAAAAACCGAAAATTGTCTGTGGAGATTAGACACAAGACTGTAGCCACGCATGTACAATATCAAGGTTACAAGGCCATCTCCAGAGACCTTGATGTTCCTGTTTCCATTATATTATAATTAAGTTTCATGCCACTGTTGCCAACCTATCTAGACAAGGCCAAAAGAGAAAGCTTTAATGCAAAGATTGCAGCAAAGGTTGAAATGGTGGAAATAGACACTTCAGGCTACCACCACACACATTCAAGTTGATCACCAGATTCAAGTTATGACAATTTAAATTTTGTCGTCAACTGGGGAGGGGGTTGTATTGTAGGGGTTGTATACTGGGGAGGGGGTTGTATTGTAGGGGTTGTATACTGGGGAGGGGGTTGTATTGTAGGGGTTGTATACTGGGGAGGGGGTGGTATAGGATGATTGCCTTTCATTTGGCCTAGTGCTTTGCTAAAAAATATGAAGTCTAGGATGTCAAGGATTTTGATGATTACATTTGTTTACATTTTCTGATTGAAAAGCATATATTACATTGTGATACATGTAAATATTTAAAAATAAATATGCTGAAATAATAGCAATGGAATTTAGACTTGCGAACACTTTGTTCACATGTATTCATTTTATGTGGTTGGCCAGAATCTCATGAACAAAATAAAAAATCTAAAACGATTCAATAATTTTGTAACAATAATAATAATATTTTTTTTACAAAGATTCCATGACCATACCAGATCTGACCTATGTGGATCAGGGCAGCCACTAGAACTGTCACACATGTGCTGTACATACTCATATGAACAAGACTTCTACAACAATGACATGCAGCCTGTGAATGGGTTTGGAGGAGTGTCATTTAGGAGGTGACAGGAGACTGTTTTCTAAAAGCAATGTTTAGTCCCTTATCTTCAAGGCTGGTTCTTAAATGTGGTCCTGAGGGAGGTGCTCATGAA
The DNA here is from genome assembly GCA_016801125.1 of Novumbra hubbsi. Classification (NCBI taxonomy): domain Eukaryota; kingdom Metazoa; phylum Chordata; class Actinopteri; order Esociformes; family Umbridae; genus Novumbra; species Novumbra hubbsi. The sequence goes on from JACXGK010005887.1 coordinate 10,426, forward strand.
TGGTCTTGCCATTTCTCCCTCACTCCTCGCTCTGTTTTGTGTTCCAGATCAGCTCACACACAAACAGTCCTTAATGTAATAATCGCTTATATTAGCAATTTGGAGGCTTTCTCAGTTCATTAGAAGTTCAGCGTTTTAGATATGCGGCACATCAGATTATGGTCAATTGTGTTTTGACAAGCTTTAGTTAAATGTCCAGTGCAGGTCTCGAGAGAATGATTGACATCTCAGATAAGGCCATATCTGGGAAGACCACTGCTGAATACTCACACAGAGTGAGACGATCACTGCTGTATACTCACACAGAGTGAGACGACCACTGATGTATACTCACACAGAGTGAGACGACCACTGCTGAATACTCACACAGAGTGAGACGACCACTGCTGAATACTCACACAGAGTGAGACGATCACTGCTGAATACTCACACAGAGTGAGACGATCACTGCTGTATACTCACACAGAGTGAGACGACCACTGATGTATACTCACACAGAGTGAGATGACCACTGCTGTATACTCACCCAGAGTGAGACAACTACCGCTGTTTACTCAAACAGAGTGAGATGACCTCTGCTGTATACTCACCCAGAGTGAGACAAACACTGCTGTATACTCACCCAGAGTGAACCAACCACTGCTGTTTACTCACCCAGCGTGAGATGTCCACTGCTGTTTACTCACCCAAAGTGAGACAACCACTGCTGTATACTCACACAGAGTGAGACGACCACTGCTGAATACTCACACAGAGTTAAAAGACCACTGCTGAAAAATAATAAAGACTCAATAACTCAATCACAGTGAGATGGGAAGTGAGAAATATAATGTAGGCCTACCAAACATACCCACCTTTCAGCATATACAGATTTCACCTCCTTTCTCTGCGTTTTGTATTCTCTCACGCAGTGATACTTAATTAACAGAATTATTAAGGTTTTCCACAAAATAATATATTGCTGAATAATATGACCAGGTTACATTATTATACTGTAGAATTAAACACGTTCATTGCAAATCTTACAAATCCGTTGATGATCCAAATATCAGTCTGGTAGAGCTCTGGCCATCTCCGTGATTGAGGTTATCAACAGTTCATCATGGGAACCTGGAAGTGAGAGACAATACCACCTCAATCTCCTCTCTACCAAGCAAGGCCAGAGACCTAAGGTGACATTGACCACTCTAATGAACCAGCAGCCGGCAACATCTTGAACTTGGATAATACCAAGAGGAAGACCCTGGATCCAAAGATAGTCAGCTGCTATTGTGATTGAAAGGCCACAACACAGGCTAATACATGAATAGGACATGAAGTGCCCTACAAAAGCAAAACCTTTTGTCTGTAGAGCAGCAACAAAATATTATGGTGAAATCATCAGAAAGCTGCCCAGCGGTGTTCATACAGGAATAATCTGTAGCATCCCTTATCACTAACACCTTGGTGTAGGCCAGACAATGGCAGGAATGGACAATCTCAATCCAAAGCAATCTTGATAGAATCCCCAGTAGGGAACGATTGAGTCATTATGATAATAAGAGATAAGAATGTTGGAAAGTCCATTTTAGTGACAAACTGACACCGATAGGCCAAATTAACAAAAATCGAATATAATAGTCAAATAAAAACATTACTAGTGTCATTGCCAGACACCTGCTAAAAGACATGCAGTACACATCAACCTTTCAAAATAACACTATATGCATATCAAATATGTTTTATGTCACAGTTTCCAGTTTTGTTACAAATAGTGGCGTCGACGAGTTTTTGTGATTACTATTAGGTACAGTGTTTTATGTATTGAGAAACAATAACATCCAACAACATATAAATATGTTATAACAGGATATGTATTTACAGTTCTACCAAACTAGAGCCCAGGCACCTTTGTTCACAGAGAACTGCTGCTGCGCACGTTACATTGCCTGCAAACCATTGGGTGTCGCTGTGTGCGCATCCACTCCGCCTTGATTCCTGGTCCGATCGGACCCCTACCAAATCTTGAGAGGTGTCTGCTGTAGTAGCCTAGCACGTGAGAAATAAAAGCGTGTGCGGGGAAGCGAGAGAGCTGGAACGGTGATATAGAATAGGAGAAAACACGGAAGAGATTGGTAATAGCACAGAATTTGGACGGGTGAACGTGGAAGTCTTAAGGGGGGAATCCCGAGGAGAACGCACAAACGGCCACGACATCAGACATGAGTCCGAGGTGGGTAGATGACAGATGGGAGAAAGAGAGAGCGATCCCCTCAGATAGCTACATGAGTACTGACACCGCGTCCGGATACTTATCGCGACTTCAGGTGCATTCAGCATTCAAGGCAATATACGAGCTCTTCTAGTATGTTTATCTATTTACTTTTTTAACAGTTGTGTTTGACAGCTGGGATGCCTAGACATAAAGTAAGCATACAGAGCTAGCGTGTCATCGCATTTTGAAACCTGTAAATTACTTGTCATGTAAATATATATATATATATATATATTTGTACGTTGTACTCTAAAAATATATTGAAGACAACTAGATACCTTGCATTATCATCTTTAAAGCCATGGATCTGAAAGAGGAAACATGGCTGATGCCTTACTAATTAAAAACAATGTTGTCCTTACTTACTAAGATCTTTGTGATTAGTGCATGGCCCATTCAGAGTGACTACACACGGACGTTTTAAATTAATAAATAAGGGTTGAAAGATGAAATAAATTTGTTTAGACATTTCTGGAATGAAAATATACTATAATTTGAAAACCACTTCAGATGTATCTAACTGATTGGTGTAAATTAAATGTTTTATCATTTTAAGGTCAAACAGCTACCATTATTTTGCTATTTGACTTTTATTAACATGCAGAAACTTTTCATTTCAATATCAGGACAGTATATAACCACTGTGTGTTGCCTGAACGCAAAACAGACAGACGTGCATAAATGTCTTAAGCCACGCAGTAAAGGCGAATGCATAGTGTAATTAAATGTGTATACAATACATGTAAATGTATGTGAAAGCCTTCACATAATTTATTCATTTTTAGAATTATAGTAATTAAGGCCTAAGACTTTTCCTTAATTTGCCCGCGTTTTATGGCACGAAAAACAAAGTATTTCAATGACTACCCACAAGGGACATAAGGTATGCCCGTGACTACACACAAGGGACTTCATAGTGTTCTCTTCCAGAATCACCTTTAGTTTATATTGGATGGATGGATAAAAATGTCAAGGGATAGACCTCTGCTCCTCCCTGCCCACTGTCAGTAGTGTCTTGCAGGATACGGGCCTGCATTTGCGATCTACTGTAAGCTTTTGTCTGCGTGTCTTCGCCTATTAACAGGGAAGTAGGCCATTACGCTTGTCATTAGCGTACAGGCAGAGGACATCAAACTCTACAAGGATGAATTGGCTCGTAGGCAGGGTTGGGCTGTATGCTCTCAAATCAGCATCCTATTCAACTGTCTATAAATAATGACTGGTGTAGCGTAGATAGGTTAACCTTATCGGAAAGAAGAGCGTACCACACTGCGGTATGCGACGACAGTTGGAAAGTGACTGAAGTTACAGCATTTACTGTATCTTCCAAAATACCACAGTCAATTGTAGTTACTGTCCTTTTCCGGCCGTTTCAAATGTATCAATCGTATTCGTAAGGGTAGCACATTATTATATCATATTATGAGCGCAAGTCTTACCATTAATAGGCTTGGTTGACATACCCATTGACAGTAAGTGGGTAGACACGTGTTATAGATCAGTTTCAGTCAAATTGCATTATGACAATTGCCTTTATAAACTGCACCAGTTGGCATTTTCGCCTTCAAAATTCGATTCAGCGCGGGACTTCGCGGGATGTGATTTACAATAGGCCTGTCTCTTTAAGACGAAGCTGTGATGTGTTCTGAAGTTCAAGTTGGGGTCACTTGAAGTTCCTGCCCTCGATTTTACCTTTTAGTTTTATTATAGACTGACATCGCACGTGGTGCTAAAACACTTACGGTGCATCAAGGCTCCATTATCATCTCTGTGCTAGTTATTGCGGCGACACAAAAATAGCCGAGGAAATTACTAAAATAAAAAATAGGAGGAAACTGATGCTGGGCTAAGCACGTATTTTTTTTAGGAGGGGTGAGATAGAGGGGTGAGGGGAGGGGGCAGAGAGAAAGCGAGAGAGGTGGGGTCGAGAGAGAGGGTGGGAGGAAGAGTAACAAGAAATTCATCGCAATTAATAACAAGAGTTGGCAGTTGATCTTGGAAAACTGGCATGGTTTTTGGAGGCTGGCAGTTCAAAGTTGAAACGTCAAAAATGACTCCAAAAGACTGTTGAGATGATCATTAAGGGAGACTTAGATCGGATGGCAGAAGAGATCGGGCATCCAGGTAACGTTTCAATACCCGCTTTGTAAATTCCTATATAACCAAAAAGATCAGTGAAACTAGATTTGGGCAATAATACTAAACCTTGTAGCTATTTTGCTGCATATATAGAGTTTATCTCGCGTTTCGCAAATGTGTGTATTTTGAAACAAACTTACAAAATTATGAACGTTTGTTCCGATCATTTAAAACGGACTGATATTGGGGTTTGCTTTTGCAAAAGGAAGTCGTTGCTTATTAGCACATGTCCTATTTAAACAAGCGTTTACCAGAGCACTACATTATCATGTTAAATTGCTCACTGGACTTCAGTTAGATTTCAATTGAATAATTTGCTATGAAGTAACTTGATTTTAACATTTGTCATCAGATGGATATTTAGTTAGGCTATCCAGTTGTCTAGTCAATATCCTTGTTTATTGTCTGTTTTCCTCATGATGCCTGATCCTCTCAGTATGGTGGTGCGGTGGATCTCTGTGCTGCGTTAACCCCCCCACCACTGTGCAGCTCAATTAACCTCGCTTCGGTCTAATTAAGGTTTTATGGGCGCTTCACAGTGGGTTTCAATTTAGAAGGCTGACAGCTATCTTCTGTTCCCCCAAACCCTCTGCAGTTATGTAAACCTTTACGTAACGTGGATCAGAACTGAAGAGTCCATGAGCTAAAAAATTATTATACATTCTATTATAATGTATTTAAAGATCTAAACATTGCTAACAGATTAGACCTGTAGCGTATGTCAGGCCTCTGTGTCTGTAACCTTTTCGGTATTTGCAGTCAGTTTATGAACGGCTGAGTGAATGTATTTTTTTAATTTAAATTGGGGAGATTACCTTTATTATGATTTCCGAAATAATAGACGATGAGCTATAGAAGTCAGTGTCTGGAGATGTGTCACCTGCGAGGGACAAGATTACGCTTTTAGTAGGGATTCAAAGTATATTCTTAATTATGTTAACATCGTTTTGTTGCGGAATTATACAATTATCAATATTTAGAGAGAAAAATTACACGTACGCTATAGGGCTGAATAACCAATTATGTATTTTTGATATAGAAATGTGGTAGGCCTTTGTAGACGCGTTTATTACGAATATAATTAAAGTTTACCTAACTCAAGAGTAGAATAATCATAATATAATGTTAGAAGTTCAATGTGTAGGTTGTGCCTTATATGATTGAGGCTCACGTTATTTTCTTGTAGCTACGTAGCGTATGTAAAACCCTATATAAAACTGCTACTATAAAAGATTTAAAAGCTTTTTATTGCTTTTCAATAACAAAGATAGGTATTGAGGTATTGTACCCAAGGTTACAGCAAGGCAATATTTTAAAACCAAAAACGTTAAAAAGCCAATGCGTGGGGGATTGTATAACTATTTTTTTTTTTCTGCGGACGACAATAATAACGGTAATTAGTGGTAATTTTGTTAACATAATTGCTACTTTCTGTGAGGGGATTTATGAATGGAGTATGGGGGTCTGTCGGCTGAACACGCAGGACTGGAGTGTTAGTTTAAGATCATCTTTACGGAAGTCTTTCACCCAGCGATGCATACATTTAACCAAGGGGAAGTAGCGTTCATAGGGTGCCTGGTTTTGACTGTCTGAACCCCTAAACTCACGTTAGTCTTCTCTAACCTTCTGACTGTAGAGGAAGCAAAAACGTGTTTTGCGAACGCCTCTGGTCTTGTCTAAAAGCAAACAACGTTGTAGGCCTATAATTCGAGCCATCTCTCTACACTGCTCAGTCTAAGCGCAGGACACCCACCCCTAGGCTACTTCCAAAGCCTCAAGTGTGGTTTTCATTAAATAAGGTTTCATGCTCTACTGCGTTTATGTATCCCATTCACAAAAATATCCTGCAACGTAAGGAACCTAAATAGAGCTCAGCAGTCAGATCGGATAGGCTATGTATAGTACTGTCTGCACGTTTTGCATACTTTCTTGGGGGTTTTATTGTGTTTTGTAATGCCCCAAAACCAAGTGACAAAAGCAATAATAGTATTTTACAAGCTAATATTTGTTTAGCTATTTCTCGAAAGTCAGTTTAAGCTCAAAAACAATAAATCAATTTATTTAATAGATATTATTTTGTTGATTTCATGCTTTATAAATTATTTTGAATAGAATATAATATTCTTTTTTAGTCTTAAACATTTTAATTTATTATTACATGTCTTAAATACACATTTTAAATAAAAAAAATAATACACTGCAATTTGCTATGAATTAACATTCCAAATTTCAGACATTTCTGCTCAAACCTGGTAAACAGATGCATATTGCCCTGCAAAATCTGATATGCAAAAAGCATTTAAAGGAAGTGTGTGTTGTTTTCATAATAGGCCTTTTTAGTCAAAAACTATTTCTTAGTTGTTTATTACATTTTCATATATCCCTAGAATTGTTCAAATTAAAATACAGCCTATTATGAGTAAGTGCTGTTAGGGGAAAAAGCCTGTAACTTCACACCCTTCAGGTGGGATGGATGTTTTGGCCTACTTTGTGATGTCACATCATTTATCGTGTTAGGTTCACATGCTCCACCCTCTCTTTCTGAGATAATGGTTCAAGTTAAGTTTCCTTTCACTCTCACCGTATACCTTAGGCACCTTCGCTGGTTGTATTGCTTCCAAACGTTAAATAAGTTAAAAAACGAATTTCCCCCATACATACGGATGTCATATATGTTTAATTGATTATACACCACGGTTTTGTAGTAGCTATTCAAGTTTGGTAAGCATGATAACCAACAGTGTCTATTGTCTAATTGTATACGAGAAAGACGAGAGGCTGTTTCATTTCCTGATCCACCTAAGGGGCGGAGTGTGTGAGCCATATTGTACAATTTGAAAATGTCTGTTCATCCGAATAAGATCTCTAGACTATGCTGTCAACTAGGTAACTCCATATTTCTTTTCTAGCGCCCACACGATCAGGCTTAGCACTCCAAGGACCAAAGGGGGCTCAGGTAAAAAAAATAAACACTCACACACAGTAATTTATCAGACATGAAGTGATGATCTCAAAATGAAATCACGCGTCAGCGGGACTTTAACCCGGAAACACAATGGAGTTAAGGATCCATGAATTTAAGAAATCATCAACACTGACTAGCACCTGAAGTTGAATCTTGTTCCAATTGGCCAATCTCCATTGTGATTGTAGTTTATATGTTTAACACTAGGTTGCAAAAACATGTTTATTAACTGAGAATATAAATCTATTGCTAAGACAGAGATAAAACATGATAAATAAATATGCCTGATCTTATTTTGTATGGGTGAATTACATGTTACTTAACCTTTCACAAATATGAATATCTCAAACATTTTACCTTTCTCTGTAGAAAGCAGTATTTAATACAAAATATTAATTTACTGTATATAAACGCTTAGACAAATGGTTTTAGTATATTTTATTTTCGTTGATACTTCCACATCTTTCACACTGCACATTTAGAGGAAGCGCATTATAGGTTCATGTTATAAAAATCTGTTTATTCTTATTCGATGACAATGCAAAAGTAATACATTAACATTTGCAGTACATATTTTAATGTGTTCAATGTCAGCGTTATATTTTTGCAGTTTAAGCTTAAATGCCTGACTCGCCTTTACCAGATACACACACGTTCACATCCATGCACCTGCAATATTAACAGGGGTTTATGTGGACTTATTTACAGGGAACACACACGTTCACATCCATGCACCTGCAATATAAACAGGGGTTTATGTGGACTTACTTACTGGTAACACACACGTTCCCATCCATGCACCTGCAATATAAACAGGGGTTATTGTGGGCTTACTTACTGGTAACACACACATTCACATCCATGCCCCTGCAATATAAACAGGGCTTTATGTGGACTTATTTACAAGGAACACACACGTTCACATCCATGCACCTGCAATATAAACATGGATTAATGTGGGCTTACTTACCGGGTACACACACGTTCACATCCATGCACCTGCAATATAAACAGGGGTTTATGTGGACTTATTTACAGGGAACACACACGTTCACATCCATGCCCCTGCAATATAAACAGGGGTTTATGTGGACTTATTTACACTGCCAGATTCAGCAATTCTTTTTAACTGGCAGATTGGACAATGGTTTGTGTGTGTATGTACGGATGCCTCAACATCTCAGTAGGATAGCAATCAAAAAAACGGAAATGAACTGAGCATAGTGTAACTTTGGCCTTATTGTTCAGTATGCAAAGGTCTTGCTGCAGTTTCCACTGGTGCCCTGCCTACATACGTCTGTAAAAACGTTTAAGAAAATCTATAGTTTACACTTAAATGTTTTAAGAGCTGCATGTTCTCCATTGCTTTCATATAAATTGTTTTACTGCGGACATTGTTTTTATGTAAACAAGTTCACATTCCTTATTCTTGAAAAGCACTTCGTATTCAAATGGGGGAAGCATCCAGCCTGTCTCAATCTCAGGTGTTATTATCCCCTGAAGAAAGTGCACTAACAATTAGCTGCTCACTGCTTTACCCAGATTTATTTTGTAAACATATACAAATCATTGCATTTATTGTAAAATATGGCCCTTGAGAAATGATAGACTGCAATTTTAGAGAAGGGTTGTGAAAATCTGTTAATCATTAAGTTTACGGGTTTAATGCTCCAAAATGAGACCATGTTTTAAATGGCTCAAATCCTTTTGTGAATTTCTAAACATGTTTCAAAAACGACACCGCAAACTCCTTAATAGGGAGGTGTTAAGGTTGGGTATTGCAATGAAAGAAATGCATGCCTACGAGAAAGCCAGTGTATAAAACTCTACTCAAGAACCACATTATATGCTTTTCTATAGATGGATCCCTCGATATTTAAGAGCTATTTCAATATTAATTAATCCCTTTGGTGGGTCTGTTAAACACAACTTAATAGTTTGACATGGGCATTTCTACCTTTCGTTGATGTTTTTTTAGCAAAGCCGTTACGGCGGTGCTTAGCTGTGAATGAATATATTCATGTCCTCTGGGTTTGGACTGAACGTTATGATTGTGCTTTATGATGGATTGATGGTGTAAATATGTGAAAAGACAGAATCTATTGTATAAATCTATACATATTTTCGAATGTGCGGTGATGCCAAAGAAAAATCTCCATGATTGATAGACAGTAAAGTTCTATTCTATTTTATATGTGTAACACGGCATTGCTGTCTGTTTCTTCTTCTACAGCGTAGGTTCAATAAGGGTAGAATAGAGTCTTAATAAGGTAGTCAAATGTCCACTTGCCGTCTTATGCCTCCTTGTCCCCCTGACTGTGGGCTTTTAGTCAATTAAATAAACAATAAGAGGATGAACTTATGTCAGGAAGTTCTGACATATTTATTTAGTGGTTTATTTTCCATCAGCAAAACCAAGCCTGTAAGTACAGTTTCAAACCGTTTAATCTCGTCAGTAAAGTATCCTTAGACGTCAGTGTTTGAATAATACATCCTGCTAAATTTGTACAATTAATAATGTTTACTTAAAGCCTTAGCACAACAATACACAACTTTGGGAGTGTTTTAGTGATTGTGTGTGTGTGTGTGTGTGTGTGTACGTGTGCATGTGTATTTGTGTTGCTATGTGAGAAGCATGTGTGTGTGTACATTAGAATCTCCCAGTTCATTTCAAGTTAAATAATTGGAGCTTCTCATTTTGTCTTGATTTACATCCTGTTTGCTCAGAGGGCCTTATATGACTGGGCGGAATGGGCGCTCAAAGACATCTTTTTTTGGACTTGTCTTCCCCTCCTCAGGTTTATACCTGCTGTTCATCATACTTGCAAAACATTCGAAGCTCTCGCTTTGTTTAAAACTCTGCACACACCACTTCTGGAATATTTTATAAGGAAGCTTGCAACAAGATACATAGCCATATCTGTGTTTTCTCTCTCTTTCTCTTTCTTTCTCGTTGTCTCCTTCTCTGATTTTCAGTTTAGGTTGTGGATGTGCTTAATTGATAATGGTAAATTGTTAACTGCTGCTAATATTTTACTTTCATAGAGTACATACTCTATGTACTTACTCAAACATACAGACAATGTTTGCTGTCTGTACGGCAAATCTGAACCATGTTTGTTAACTTGCTCTTACATGGAGTCAATGGGATTAATCCGAATGACAATAAATGTGATCTAAATGTCTGATGCGGCTAATGTCTTTGGAAATTGGCGTCTGGAAAATTATGCAAATGTAAACAACATTGAAAAATGTGGACCCAGAAAAACAATTAGGAACTCCCTCAGATATTTCTAAGTATTTCTGAACGGACCGATTGTCAGCCGATAGCACCGGCACTGCATGACGTTTACAGATATCTGCTGTTTTAGGTGGCGGTCTGACGACGATGCTGGATGCCATGGAAGTCCCAAGTCACGCTAGGCACCTCCTCCTGCAGCTCAACACCCAGCGCACCAAGGGCTTCCTGTGTGATGTCATCATCGTGGTGCAGAACGCGTTGTTCCGAGCCCACAAGAACATTCTGGCCGCCAGCAGCCTCTACCTGAAGTCCCTGGTAGTCCACGACAACCTGATCAACCTAGACCACGAGATGGTGAGTCCCGGGGTATTCCGGGTCATCCTTGACTACATCTACACGGGCCGTCTGACCGAGGGAGAGCCCGGCTCCCCTACGGAGCCCAACTTGGGGGCCGTGCTGGCTGCTGCTAGCTATCTGCAGCTGCTGGACTTAGTGGCAGTTTGTAAGAAAAAGCTGAAGAGAAACGGGAAGTACCCCCTTCATCAACCTTTTCTGCCATTTGGGAAGATGGGTCCCAATAGTTTGGGCAGGCATCGGGTGTCCACCCCTGTGATTCAGTCCTGCTTCCAACGGGGAGTGGTGAACTCCCACACTCCCCATGTGTCTCAGCTAGAGGAGCATCCACCCCACCCTCTGGCCACACATGCCGGGGTGCGGTATGCCCCCATCTCCTCTCAGGTTCCCCAGGTGTTCCCCTCCTCACAGCCAACCCAGCAGGCTCAGCCCAGTCGGCACTCAGCCCACTCGGACAGGAACTGCTCCCCTATCTTCGGTCTGGACCTTTCCAAGAAAAGCCCCAACTCCCAGTCCCAGCACACGCCCTCCCACCCTCACCTGGCCCACGCCCTGCCCCACAACGATGAGGAAAGGGAGATGAGCAGCCGCGCCAGCCCCGTGATGGGGGCCAACGGGGGGGCCTACCCGTCGGAGAAGATGGAGGTGGCTGATCAGGCCGGGTCTCTTCCACCTCACCCCTACCCCCACCTCAACCAGCCCCTGGGCCCACACCTGCCCCACCTCCACAGATCCAGTTCCCAGGGCCCAGACCACTACCCCTGCCCCCCTTGCCCCCCTAGCCCTGAAACCCCCACGGAAGCAGGAGAACCCGGAAGAGAGGTGGGCAACATCTACCGCTGGGTAAAACCTGAGCCACTGTCATACGCCGCAGAGGATGAGGATGAGGACGAGGACGAGGAGGAAAGGGGTGGGCGCGGGGACCAAGACAACCGGCATCACAATCACAAGGCGGGGGAGGAGGGCGAGGACCGCTACCGCGAGGTGGGCTGCGAGGTGGAGGACGACAAGAGTGGCTCGGGCAGCGAGGAGACCGGGAGCAGCGAGGGCCGCCCCTCCCCCCCAGGGGCCATGGGGAGGTTCCACCTTCCGTACGAGCCGGAGAGCTTCGGGGACAACGTGTACATGTGCATCCCCTGCGACAAGGGCTTCCCGAGCTCCGATCAGCTCAACGCCCACGTGGAGAGCCACACGGAGGAGGAGCAGTACAGCAACTCCGGCGGGGAGATGGCCGTCGGCCACCCCAAAACCAACAGCAGCGCCGCCAACGGCCTGAGCGGCCTGTCCTACCTGGAGGGGAAGTCCAGCCAGAGCCTGAGCTCCGGGGGCCTGGGGGAGATCATCCGGCCCTACCGGTGCTCCTCCTGCGAGAAGTCCTACAAGGACCCGGCCACCCTGCGGCAGCACGAGAAGACCCACTGGCTGACGCGGCCCTACCCCTGCAGCATCTGCGGCAAGAAGTTCACCCAGCGGGGCACCATGACCCGCCACATGCGCAGCCACCTGGGCCTCAAGCCCTTCGCCTGCGACCACTGCGGCATGCGCTTCACCCGGCAGTACCGCCTCACGGAACACATGCGCATCCACTCGGGGGAGAAGCCCTACGAGTGCCAGGTGTGCGGCGGGAAGTTCGCCCAGCAGCGCAACCTCATCAGCCACATGAAGATGCACAGCGGCGGCGGCGGGGGCCTCGCGGCCGACGGCAAGCTGAAGCTGGACTTCGCGGAGGGGATCTACCCGCTGAGCAAGTACGCCGCGGAGCACCTGGGCCTGAAGCAGGAGAAGGCCTCCGAGCTGCTGGCGGAGCACGCCAAGGCCATGGAGAGCCTGTACCCGCTATCCAAACTGGCCGCGGAACATCTGGGACTCAGCCACCACGACAAGATGGATGTTCTGGGGGTCCAAGCTCTCCACCCTCAGCCCGGGTCCCTCTCGGACTCCCACTCCCGTACCATTGATCGCTACTCCCCCAGCTAAGACCCAAAGACCACTCCGTCCTGAGGGCACACAGCCTAGAGCTTTCTGGAGACGTTCACCTCAACACCTTACATCAGTATCTGCACCTTAGACTCTGGCCAATACTTGGTCTAAAGATGAACACAAACTGTGTAGAATCTGATTATATGAATTTTCAAAAGCCTTCCTAGAATGGGTCCTGGGCTATTATTATATTTTCACCAAGGAATAACCAGTCCAAAAATGACAATGTTTATGTAGAGGCAAACAACTTGGTTTTGAAACCACCAGACTACAACCAAAAACGAATTAAAACCAAAAAACATTTTTAAAAACCAAAGAAACCGTTGCAAGAAAGTATTGCAATCTGACCCTAAACCTGTGTACTTAGCATTGTAATTGTATATAAAGGGAAAAAAGCACACATGGACAAGATTCAGGGCTTCTGACAGAACTGAAAAGAACTTAGGACAAAGGAAAAAACTTTCAAGTGATTTATACACTTTTTCGTAATTAAGATTTTTGGGGTACTGGATTCTCTCCCTGTCCAGCTATACTCCATGCGCCAGCTGTTGTAGTCACAAGGGGAGGACTGACAGAAGGAACAAAGTTAGGTAAAGTAATCTAGGCTTTGTTTTCCGCTATTGTTACCGGATGGCGTTTTGTTCCAAGAAGCACATGCTAATGACAGTAAGAGCAGCTTAACGACTCTTAAACCCAGTGCCATCACTCTTTCAACCCATAACCTCACTTAGCGTTTTTGTCATTTTCGAATTGCATCCCGGTGCCTTCAGATTGTTATTGAAAAGTTGCGAGCAGCACAACCCTGTGATCTCACAATCGGGATACATCATGGTGCATACCCAACGGATGACATGCTAATCCTTCTCTGTGGCTTTAAGTGTGGACTAGCACGGGGTGTTGCCTATGACATTGTGTAATATTTACAATGGTGGGTGCAGCTGTACAACCCACCAGAGAGCACAGAGAGGCCATCCGGGTCAGGGCCGAAAGGCTACAGCCAATGACCATCAATCAGCCGCCATCAATAGCAGCGATTCCCGCCAACGCGGTGATCCATCACGATGGATGGCGGTCGCCTACCGTGGACAACGCCACTATACGCCCTCTGACGTCCCCCGTGTGGTCTCCTGTCTGAGAGAGAGCCGTAACCTTTCTGACGGGCCTTCACGAGTACACACACACACACACACACACACACGCACGCACGTACAGGGACTGAGGGCTGCCAACGTGGCAGCGTTGTGAACTCGGGAGCAGGTGCCGGGGCTGGACCGGACTTGGCCGGCGTGGTGGCGGCGGTGTGGATGAACAGCGTGACCCAGCTGCTGAGCTCCCCGTCACCCCAGTAATCCCTGTGAAATCTCCCGTTCTCCCTGACAGTTCACACCGTCTGCCTGCCCGACGCCACATTTCATGCCTGCCATGGAGCCCCTCTGATCCACATTATGACAAGACACCGGAGCCTCCCCTCTTCCCCTGCTCCCCACCGACGGGCTGTCCAACCGGCCGCCGTACAGCACAGGGCCGCGCCTCCCAGTTCAGTTGGCTGACCAGTTCCTTTCCGAGACTAGCAGCACTTACGAGGCACTCGACGTATTGTTTTAACGATGTCCTTTTAATCCCAAAGAGCATGCTGGCTTTTTGTGTTTTTGCTGTGTCAAACCTCGTATCAGATTGGAGTTTGTTGACCACTAAAGTGCCAATGCCAACCTCAGTAGGTAAATGTGAAGACTAAAGCCATGAATGCACTGTGATAGACTTAGTTCATCTGGATGCCTTAAACTTAGCGCGGAGACCGGGACATTGAGCCCTGTTGTTAGGACTGTGCTCATGTGCAGCCATTGCCGTAAGGGCTTGATTGTGTAGCATTATGAGCATATCAAGGTGTTGTTTTTCCTTCACATATTTGAACCGAAGCAAAGTGAAACTGGTGCTTACCTCAGGACTCAACCCAGAATGGGGACGCAACGCTTCAGCTAAACAGCAGCCAAAGAATGCAGACTTACACACGCCACACAAACACACCTGCACAGACAAAACAGACACACACACACATTTAAAATGTTCTTTTTACATTTTTGAGGGGGACAATTGTCCTTTGTTAAACCTGTGGTTATTTCTAATTTTGAAATGTTTTACCTTTCTTACAGTTTTGTTCATAACGTGATATTAATATTTTCTGCTTGCATCTTAATGTTTTGCGTAATTTGTTTTTTTACTGTCCTCAAAGAGGTTTTGTATGGGTTTGACCAATGACGTTATATTACGACGGCAAAGTCAAGCTGGTGATTTTTATTTGTTTTAACTTTAATTCAGCAGAATATACTTGTTAATAACTAAATCAAATGTCAATGTTGTAATGCAATACAGAAACGAAAGCATTTACCCCCGGTTCCAGAGAAACATACGCAGTCTATTCGAGTTGGGTATTTTATCTTCACCCGAAGCGTTAATGTTTAGTGACGTGTTTGGTTGCTTATGAAGCGTGATTTATTTATCAATATCCCCCTAAACAGATAAACACTGGCTGGGCTGTGAGTGGATGAAAGCTACAGTGTGGCCTGAAATGGTTTGACCCATTTCTCTGAAGGGGGTTTTTCTGAGCTGATGGGGATAATACTCAGACTTAGACTGTGCGTGTACACTATTTATACACAAACACACTTTAAGCCAGCTTGTCTTAGACCACAGCACATCCAGTTGTTCCCACCACCCTCCGTGGAACTCTAAAATCCTCACTCCACAGTTCATATAGCAAAAATAAAAGTCATTTAGGCATAGCTGTTCTGTTGTAATAAAACAAACAAGTTTGAATAAGGAGATTTGGGGCAGAGGGTGAAATCAGTACATTCAAGGTGGGACAACGATCATGTGAAATCTCGTATAAAATAGGTAACAGCTCATTTTGACTGGACATGTATCGTGGGAATGTAAACCTCTCCAGCTCCCTTCCATTCATTAGTTGACTCACTGAAACTATATCTCCCCTTTTCCTTTTCCCCGCTATGCTTAAACAAGAAGAAATGTGTTTCCATTACCACTCCAAATCAGCACAGGAAGAAACAGCAAGATAATGTCCAGCGTTACGGCTCCGAAACAACTCTCTGGTATAGGGGAGCCAAACTTTGTGTGTGTATTTAATGGGGGAGGTGTTGGGTTGTCTGTTTGTGTCCTCCTACTATTCGAGTAAATGAATGGCTGTTAATATATGCCCTGGGAATGGTTTTGGTGTGAAGGAGAGGAGTGGAGGAGAGGGAAGTGAACTTTTGGCTGGTCTGTAGCGTCGAGCAGGATGTGCTCTGTGTTTCTGCTCCCAGCCAGATACAGAGGGAGATTGGGAGAGGATCATGAGGAGGCCGGCCCGGGGAACATGGGCCCATTGTCTAAATATGAAAGACTCGGTCTTACTTCTAATCCCCTAGTTTCAGAAAAAGTACAAGGCCTTGGTTTCTCTGTCTCTTCTTTTGTTATGTTCCTTTTCTTTTCGGGGAGTAAACCACTGGTCACTCACGTTGTACAGTGTTGGAATTTCAGGAAGCTGTCTGAGAAATGTACTTTTATAAGCTTATTACAAAAGAAAACGTCCCACTATATGTACATATAGGACGGCAGTTCAAAGGAGGGCTTTCCCTGGCAAACTTGGTTTGGAAAAAGGAGAGCGGCCTCCACATGATTCACAACTACTTTTGACATTTGCTGAACAGTATGTGCCAAGAAACGGTTAGCATTGAGGTTACCAGTGCTAGCACGCAATACAAGACGAGAGAAATAAAGCTCTGTCAGTTGGGATGCAGAGGAAATATTTCTATGATTTATTTTTTATTGGGATATTTGAAGTGCCTTATACCAGGTTCCAGGCTGACTCTGCCTTTTTAGAAAAGCAAGCGATACTTATGGTAGCATTCCATGCAGACTTGATGTCATTTCCCCCTGTCAGTATTCAAAATAATGTCATGTTTTACTCCTGTGATTGTTGTAATTCTTTTTTTTTTTTCAGATATAGAATTTCTTCGAATTTTTTGAAATATACTTATAGGGATATTCATTCTAGGCCTGATCCATGTGCCAGTCACCACTAAATGAACCTGCAGTACATTGGTGTGTTGCCAGTGTTGTGTTGTTGTCGGTGACGTTTGGTGTGTGTGTGTGTGTGTCGGTCAGCTGTGTAACCACAAGGCACCTGCCCATCTGTGTTGTTGGTTCCCACAGTGGGCTCGGCTGAAATAGAAGGGACGGACACTTGACACTTCCATGGGACTTTATTACAAGCAGCTGCTTTTGATTTATTCTCCCAAACTGCACTTTTCGGGGGAAATCATTGAAATTAGATTTTTATGACCCTTGTGACCTTCTAAAACTCTCCTCAATCTGCATCCTCTCACACGTTGCTTCCTCATCTTCTCCCCAATGTGACCACCAGCCTCCAGCTTTCTCCCTCCTCATTAAGCCTGTCTCCCCATCTCCTCACGACCTCACCCATCCTCTCCCTTTCTCTACTCCTCCCCCTTTCTCTACCCCTCCCCTTTTCTCTACTCCTCCTCATGATCAAGAAGCTTCCAGCTGTTTCTCATGCCGAAGGCAACAGTTGTCTAAATGTTTATGCCAACAACTACTTTCTTTTACTTCATGCGCCGATCATGTTCTTAAATGAACTTTGTGGCATGTGTTAGAATAGATGGATTATGTGTTAAATACAACATTTGATGCTTTTTTTAAGTCCATGAAGTGTATTACAATGGAAAACAATAGAGAGGACTTCATTACAAAATGCAGGATAATATGAGAAAGATATTGCGTAGTGTGGAAATATGCTAAGCAAGACGTGAGTAAAGTAAACACAAGTGGATGGACTTGCACAATTGAGCTGGACCACAGCTTCAACGGCAATGTACTGCGATGGAAAGAGATAAAGAACAATGTTGAAAAAAAGAACACGTTTGAAAAAGAGAGAAAGAGAGGGAGGATTTGCTACCAGAAACATAGCCTAAATACACAATATAGGAAGAAAAAGATTTTTACAAATCCAGTACTTTTTTCTTATTTATTTGCACAGCAACTCACTCATTATTTTATATTGTCTTCATTTGGAAAAAAAGAATAGTTCTTCTAAAAGTCACTGAGATGATGCTGCGTTTGCGACTCACTCTGTTGTTTGGCCTCATCAGGCAGTGAAACGCAGTCAGACCAAAGACCTGATCAACAGACCAGACAGATGACGGTTAACCTTAGAATATCATATTGACATTCTTCAAGGCTTTTACTTATGGTACTTCTCCTTAAGTGAATTGACTGAAACAAAACCAAAAACTTTTTTTTTTGCGGGGGGGGGGCAATTAAATTGAAATTAGCACTACCCAGATTCCCATCTAATCTGGGGTCCGATAGTCATGCATGAGTACTCACACACAAGCACTCAGAAACAAAACACATGCACACGCACAACGAATGAACACACTCACACACAGCTGGATGGCAAGTTGCCCTGTTGCTGTTCGGGCTAGCTGTTCCAGATTAGGTTAGATTTAATTAGGCTAACCCTGCTTCTTTTGGAGTGTCGGTTCTTGTAGAAAAAGTCATTACTAAAGCTAAGGCCCTGTTACTGACGGCCTGAACTAAACACTGAGAGCCTGCCAGGATGTCACAGAGCCCAAGGGTCCACATACACTCCCATACACACATCTATTCACCCACGTATACACACATGCACAGTTGGGCCGCTAGCGGTTGGAGCATTGGGCCAGAAACAGAAAGGCTGCTGGTTCAAATCAGCCTGCCAAAAAGGGGAATCTGTCGGTCTGCCCTTGAGCAAGGCACTTAACCCAAATTACTGCAGGGTCACTGTCGATAATAGGATAGGAATATCAGGACAGATGCACTTATCTTAAAACCTCACTGATTCAGAACTTATGTTCTCACCTTGCCAGGAAGATAATGGAACTTTTTACAAAACCAACAGCACACCAGTTTTCCTAGTACAATATTAAAGCGCTTGCTATAAAAAGGGGTTTGAATACAAAGCAATACACAAGAAACCAAACAGTATTTTTCTACTTTACATCTTTGACATTGTTCTTATCTCGCTTTAGTGAAATGAATGTATTTATTGCATGTCAAAATGTTTTATAGGATTTTCTTTGTCTTTTTTTGTTGTAAATTTAAATAGTTATAATTATTTTCTTTAATTCAATTGTTTTAATGAATCATGTTTGATTTGGCTTTTATTTGTTATAAAAGCCATTGTGAAAATGTCTTGTTTTCGTTTGTTTCTATACTCAAAATGAACTTGGCAATAAAAAGTAATTGCATAATGGTTTCACAAAGCATCTGTCATGTTCGTTTTTCCTCACGAAGGGATATCGTCCTTATTCTGACATATATGTCTGTGTCAAGAGAAAGGTTGTGCTGTTCTGTGAAAGAGATTCATCACATTGAGCCAAACAGTGGCAGCTCACTCAGTCTGATTTGGCTTCCATCAAATATCATATTACAAGTTGCAGATACAAATACATACATTTCTATCGTCAACACCAGGGCAGGAAATATTGGAGATTTCATTTAACGGCAGTGGTGATTGTGGTATCTTTCTTTGGTGCATTTCTGCAATAAGATTTAAACAGAGATAAGAACCTTATGTGGAAGAAAGAACTTCAGCGAAATCTCATGC
Organism: Novumbra hubbsi; assembly: GCA_016801125.1. Classification (NCBI taxonomy): domain Eukaryota; kingdom Metazoa; phylum Chordata; class Actinopteri; order Esociformes; family Umbridae; genus Novumbra; species Novumbra hubbsi. Next base: position 30,023 of record JACXGK010005887.1, read on the forward strand.
ATAACATCCAGGTCCACATGCAACACTGAACAGATCAATTACTCTGTCATCATAAGCAAGAGCAGCCAGGCTCACACATACACACACACACATTCACACGCCAACACACATGCACACACTCCATGTGTGCACAACTTTCAATAGACCATTCAACAGCACATGTGAAATTGTATAACCTACGTAGATATGCGATCTGGATCCATAGCCAGCAGCTCGCTACGACTTGACATAAAACAACGTGGAAAGGGTAAGCACTGTAGCTGGCTTGTAGAGCTTTGCTCTGCCACCCAAAGGTTCAACAAAAAGAAACCACGTGACACTAAAGTCCATAAGTTCACTATTTTAAATGTAAGCAACTTCTTGGTAATAAGCTAGCTCTGTGAGAAGGACAATACGGTGTTGCCACAGTGAATGTCCCAGATTGCCCTTGCTAGCTATATCCTTGGTCTGGGACCTGGAGGTCAGGGGTGGTGAGCTGGGGCTGGCCCACACAGAGATGCTTGTGCCCAGAGAACATTCTGATGGGGTCTGCCAACCCACGCTCTGCCCCCCAGCAACACCCTATGTAAAATGGCAAAGGTCTTGGGTATCTGGTATCGAGCATTGATGCCATCAGCCAGGCTGCGAATGTCAGGGGGCATAGATGGTCGGGGAGCTGCCAAGGTGCGCCCTGCAGGCCAATGAGATCACTAATGTCAGGGGGCATAGATGGTGGGGGCGTTGCCAAGGTGCGCCCTGCAGGCCAATGAGATCACTAATGTCAGGGGGCATAGATGGTGGGGGCGTTGCCAAGGTGCGCCCTGCAGGCCAATGAGATCACTAATGTCAGGGGGCATAGATGGTGGGGGCGTTGCCAAGGTGCGCCCTGCAGGCCAATGAGATCACTAATGTCAGGGGGCATATATGGTGGGGGCGTTGCCAAGGTGCGCCCTGCAGGCCAATGAGATCACTAATGTCAGGGG
>JACXGK010005888.1:0-31006 GCA_016801125.1 Novumbra hubbsi
CTCAGCCTCACAATATTATTGGTCCCATCACTGTCCTCTGTCGTCCTCCTCTCTCCAGCCACACTCAGTCTCCCTATATTATTGGTCCTATTATTATTCCATGCCGTCATCCCGCCCCCGCTCCACCCCTCCCCCCAAGTAGAGCGGGCACCACTGGCACACGGCCCGATTACCCAATCAATCTCCTTTGAGAGAAGGGGACACACACACACACACACACGAGAGAAATAAAAAGGAGGGGGCAGAGACCGGGGGTGTTCAAGGAGTGATGGGGGAGTGTGTACCCAACCTAAGAGGAATCAAGGCAGGAGGAAGGCATAGGATGAGAGATTTTCTTTAAAAAGAACAAGGGTGAGCCAGAGGAAAGGGCAGGGGGAAAGAGAATGCTTTTATTGAACTGACTCATTTAAATTGGGAAAGTGAGCACCTGTTATAGATGAGAGCAATGCACACAGTCAGACAAAGTACACACAAAGGATGGCTTCTCAATGGCTGTTGTTTACAGAGAGGAGCTCCACCCCCTGTGCCACCTGTTTCAGTTCTGCTGGACACCCTTGACTGCCACAGCTTGGCTGAACCTCAAATGACACCCTATTCCCTATCAAGTGCACTTCTGACCGAACCACTGTGAAAGAGAACAGAGTCAGGGATTCAACATACCCCACACCATTCCACATCAATGACACCAGGCCAACCCCACATTACACCATCAACATTATTCCCACGATTACAGTGACAAGAGGCTACCACACTTAGGTATTCATGTCAGCGGCGGTGTCAAAGTGACATTTTTCAATAGAAATCATGTCACACAGACCAACATCCAGAATGTCATTATACCTGATACAGGAAGGATTTTGAGGCAAACATCAAGGAAAGCAGGCTTTTGGAGTTCTTTGAGTTTTAGATTTCTTTGTATGGTTAGGATCTGGTCTAAAGGTACGGGGAGCTTCTACAGTAAAGGTTCTGGAGAAAATGCTTCAAAAAACTAAAGTTTAGGCCAGTTTAGTTCTCCAGGATAAGTAACAGCAACTTCACAAAATATTAAAAATGTTAAGAAATAACATGAGAAACATCTTATAACTGACATCCGCTGTCTTTAACCACAATTAATATGCAGTGCATTGAGTTACATACTATGCTTAAATTGTAAGGGATGGGAAATATCTATAGTATTTATAATCCCATTACACATGCTACAGTAATATATAGCTATTAATGCTATCTTTTTTTAAGCAGGCATGCTCCTTGTCTGTTGAAAGAAGTAACACTTTTACAGAGCGAACAAACCAGAATGTAATTCACAGTTCATATTCTGGGTAGGCCTCAAAATGACCTCCCCTGCTAAATTCTATTCACACAGGCCTACCTCTTCAAAAGTAAAGCATATACAGGCCAATGACAATGTGAGATAGAATAATTATGGTAAAAAGCAGCAATGCCGTCCAGATTCTATTAGCCAACAAATGTTCTGCAAGTAGGATGTAGGGTGCATAATTCTGTCAGATTCGGTCATTGGAACTCCTGGCACTTCACTGGGGACCCCAGTTGGAAAACCCTGATCCATGCTTGTATTTCCTTATTTATTAAATCAGAATTAATAAAAGATGTTTCATGTTCTTTTAATGAATGTGTATACAGTTTCAAGAATTTAAATGATGAGTTTTAGGTGTTATAATACAGGGTAGGTGTGTGTGACTGTGTGTCAGAGAGTGAGTGAGAGTGAGAGTGAGAGAGACATTGGTTCTGCCATCCAGGGGTGCAGATTCCTTCGAATCCGGGAGCCAAGCCAGAGTCACAATCCACCAAAATCCAGGGATTAGCTATGAACCATCCCCCAGATTTGAGGATTAGCACATTATATTCCATTATCTTCCTCAAACTGGAGGGCCTACAAAGTCTTCACTCCAGGACCCATGAGAAACAACCAGGAGAGCCTGGGTCATGATGTGGGGATTTCCGTCAAACCCAGCAAGGGCAGCCATCATGTTGTTGGTCAAAATCCTCTGCAATAAACACAGATTACATCTAAATCAGGACTAATAATAAGCCCAAAATCCAGCAAATATAGAGAGATGGAAAGAAAGAGCAAAATTGAAAAACAGTCTCTAGAAGTATGTCAACCTTTGATCCTGGAAGACAACAGGGAAATCGGGCTGTTATCAACCAGGCCACCATAGCAACTTGATCAGCCCACTGGTCCAGAGGGATCCCAGAGGCAGGAGTTAATCAGCCAGAGAAAAACCTCAACCCCAGTCCCTCAGCCACAGCCCAAGATAAGGTGCTTCCCACAGCATTAGCCCTGCGGTCTTGCCTGCTTGCCTCCCCCACGCCTGCCTGTTTGCCTCCCCCAGTCTCCCCGCCTGTCACCCAACCCGTCTGTCACATAAACTCTGAGGTTCCACCAGAAACAAAAATAGGACACGCATGAAAGGATGATGAAGAGTTGACTATATGTACTGAAAAGCTTCAGGGTTATAACCAAGTTTCCAATAACCTGCTGCATTCAGGAGTAGAACCATACTGAAGAATGTCTGAAATGATAAGTATGTTGGTGACAACCCACAAACATCAGTTCCTGTAAAATGATATTGATTTCCATTGATATCAATACGCTTCTTGTAAGAAGACTCCACCACTTGGCAAGATGCTTCACAAACACAAACACACAGAGCCCTCTCAGTCCCTCAATGCGGAGGTCACTGGACGTACGGATACACTTTGACCCTATGAACTTCAGCGTGGTCAGGGGTCAGGGGAAACGGGACATTAATCGTTGAGCTAAAAGAAAAGAGCAGGACATGGGCCTCGTTGTATTCCCCTGAGCTTCACAGCGTTTGCACTGAGTGACCACAATGGGTTGACCACTGGGTAGGACCTCTTACTGGAGCTCCACATCCGGACACTGAAGAAGTGGAGCTCAAAAACATGTAATTTACCATGCGGATCATGTGGGTTTGCTGCCCGGCAAAGACCAAAACATCGGCTCGGCGCTATGCATCACTAAAGCCTGTGAACAGACATTTGTTGATGTAATTGTTTCGCGCCTGAGCTAGCATCAGATTACTGCAAGTTCTTCTGTAGGAAGACCTCAACACCAGTTCTGACACCAACCCAGTTAGTGGGTAGCCGGAGTGGGCATCGAGGAGAGCTGACAGTTCAGACAGCCAGGTAGCAAGCCACCATGGGAAATAGGTGGGAATGATTAGGCATATAGATTAATTGGGGACACTTGTCAGCTTTAATTAAGCATGGGGTTTAATTAACCATGTAATTAATCTTATGCTGGTGTTATACACAAAACAAATGAGTCTGTTCTGATGAGGTCTGGTCTGTTCTTACTTGTCGGACTACATGAGAATGTCGAATATGCACAGGAGAAAGCGTCTAAATTAAAATGTCCAGTGCAGGAATAGAACCATCATAATCTATTCCCAGGTTCAGGTCTCCTTCAAAGGCCCAGGTGAACGAAAAAGCCGGTATTAATAGTCTGACCAACATATCCCATTAGGAGCATAGCCCTTACTATAAGCACATTCAAATATTTAATAACATCATTTAGCATAGCCAAAACATGGCCCACCAAGATTATAGCTATGAAAATGTATTTGCCTTGAGTGAGACAGATGAAGTCTAAGAGGACAGCAGCTTAACCTTCAATCATTCAGGTTTCAGCCAATGAGCTGGAGGTCACAATTAGTGGGCACATTAACATGGTCAATTGCAGTCTAAGAGCTGCGTCAACAAAGAGCCTCCTTTTGTAGGCCAGCCACTTGAGGCCCTCCATACAGCACGCCAATGCCCACGCCAGTGGAACCTTTAACTCCACTGCAGATGAGAGGGTCAAGGGGGGGCAAGCCCATGCCCCCCAGGCCACCCTCAATCAGCCCCACGCACATCAGCCCCGACACTACACTTCATTCAGCCAGCAGCTCACCCAGCTGCTTGGACTCTTATTAGAACAATAAAAAGGCCCAAAAAAGCTGGCCCATCGCAGAAGTCCGACATTTCACCTTCGGTCAGTTTATATCCGAGAGGGGCGTAGCCGACACAACTGGGAGGACACGTGTGCCATCACGGTCGTCGCCATTTAAGTCAGCTCCACTTTTAATGTAGTCAAATGGGTGAGACTTCCAACTTCATTGGCTGATCCCTCCAGATGGACCGGTTACTCATCCACTCCAACTGGGTCATTAGGTGTGATCGGCCAATGAATTATAACAAAACCGACTACTTTCATGTGGCAGCGGCATCAGTGACAAAGTCCATGCTGGAACAGACACTAAAATATTACCGAACTACAGATGAGACCCCTTTCCATTTTCATGGTATAGAGAAGGTTCTGAAGTTTAACAGTCAACATATTGCAGTAAAATGAGTTACAGGAACAAAGCAAAACCACAATGGCACCAGGACCGAAACGTTAATCAGTGAACATGGAACAGATAAACATTCAGTAAACCACACAAACACAATCAACGCTGGCCACCCCTGCCTCTGACACCACAACAGCGACAGGTTGAAAGAGTTGACTCACGTAGTCGTGGAAAGCCTTGGCCTCGCTGGAATGTTCGCATGTCTCCCTCCGGTCTGGAGCGGCGCAGTACAAATCCCAGAATACGCTGCGGGGAAAGGGGGAGGGAGCAGAGAGAACATTGTCGGACTTCAGATCACAGCAGACTTGCAGATAGTTTCCATTTAAACAACACTACCAACAGCCGGGCCTGGTTTACATGACAGTGGCACAGAGCATGGTGCTGGAAACCAAATGTTGTTGTGACCGAGTCCTTAATATGACACGCGTATGAAAGTATCGTAGGTGTATGGGAAACATAAGGCTTAATCAACATAATCTAACCTTGAAGACCACATGTATGGCGGAAGGAAATCTGATCACCCTACAAAGGCAAAAAAATAACCGAAGAACTAGAAGAACTTATTCCATGCAAGCACAATGCCTGCCGTAGCAAGCTGACGTCATCTGATCGAACTAGCTGACGTACCTGGCCCTCTGCTTGGCCAGAGCTGCAGGTTACTGATCAATTAGGCATGATATCTGTAATGAAGGCAAATCCAGTCCTGAGGGCTGCAGGGGGCACCAGGTTCCAATCCAGATACCTCTCTTAATTACTTCAATGAAATGAAGTGCATGTTTAACTGGTCCACATTAAATTGTTCTTGCACCAAATATATTGATTAAATGGATAGCACATAAAAGCTGCTGATTTGACTGGGTCTCAAGAGAAAATGTACACATTTTCTCTAAACCTTACAAAGACGAGTATTATTCCACAATACGCATTATTTCTGCTGATGAGGCGAGACCAGACTTCTAACAACGTGTGCAATGCCTGACACTTGATGTGACATACTGCAAAATGGAGCAGAAAATATTAGCTGATCACCCATAACCATTCATGTATCAGAAAATCATTCACTGTGTCGGTTTGATAAGATATTTTGTCACACTTTTATTGGAGTGGCACAGCTATATATTGTAAAAGGTAAATGCATGGCCTTTTTGCTGCAGTAAGGTACTATAGTGTTTGTCACACTTTTATTGGAGTGGTACAGCTATATATTGTAAAAGGTAAATGTATGGCCTTTTTGTTGCAGTAAGGTACTATAGTGAAGATGCAACCACCTCAGTTTCCGAAATACCAAAACAAAGCTAGTTCCTAGACTCTTTTGCTTTTGCTCAGGCTAATTGAACCACAGAGATAAACTGATCAGACCAAAGAAAAACAGAAGGATGTTTGTGAGTGCGCACGTGTTTTATGCATTCATAATTCCCAACAGAAATAGCACCCCTTTATAAAGCTGAGAGAAAAAGATGCATTCAAATGTTATTATCAGCTTGATCTGAAAATGTACAAAATCTAACAATAAAATAAAATATTCTTAATAAAAACTTTGCAAATTATACAATAGGTATAGAAAGTCAACACTCCCTTTCACACTGCTCAAATTACGTTGCCTTATAGACTGATCTGAAAACCTCATTAAGATGGTTGAAAGAATGCAAATGTGCCAGCTGTCATCAAGGCAAATAGTGGTACGTTGTAGGAACAACAATATTAAAAACACTTTTTGGGGTGCTACATGATTCCATTTGTTTTACTTCATATTTTTTATTTCTTTACCTTTGTTCAACAATGTGAAAATAGTTCAACTAAAGAAATATCTTTGAATGTGTAGGTGTATACAAACTTTTGAATTGAAAAAACACTCAATGCATTCGGTGTCCTTGGTTATTGCTTGTGGATTCATATTCAGCTCAGGGGCATGAGCTGGACCGTTTTGGATCATTGTCCTTCTAAAAGATCTAACAACAACCTATTTTACTCTAAACTGTCCTAGCACTTGGTAAGTCCATAATGCAATTCATCCTAAGATGGTTTCCAGGGTTCTTTTGGAAGCAAAACACCCCCACAACATCACATTCAGCACCAGCATCCACCGGGTAATTTTCGGTATGACCAACCCGCATTTGAAACAAAACCCACCTGTTTCTGGCCAAACATCTAAATATTCTCTCATCGTAAGAAAGAAACCTGTTACAATCAAAGTTGACGATATTCATGTAAATTTGAGTACAGGCTTTGTTTCTGGGAAAACATGCAAAAATATTGCGGCCATGAACGCAGCACCTCGTTGTAGTTTGACGATCCAAGGTGATTCAGTAATCCTCTAACAGTGATTGAATTCTTTACTTCTGAAACCTTCGAAAAACACCTTGGTCCTCCTGCATGCAGGTGGTTCATCACCACTTTAGAGTGTGTGTGTGTGTATTACCCAATTAGTAGCATTTGGCTATTGGCACTTTTTTACAGCCATTTACAACGCTAAATTATGAAGGGTCTTGTTTAATTTAATTTGGGTGTTTCATGTGTGTAACCTAATATTTACACCCCAGAGTCAATCATTGTGCATGTTCAAAGCTTGCGTACACACGTTTGTGTATGCTTGTAGGTGTTTAATGCATGACAGTGTGTGTGTGTGTGTGTGTTTGGTGGGCAATGTAGACCCTCAGTCACTTGACAATAAAGACAGGCTGTATTATCATATCTATCAGCTGCCGTTAAGGAGATGGCAGCTTTGTCAGAGCCCGCGCCTGCCAGCCGGAGGGAGACAGCGGGACCATCTTAAATCCAATCAGCTCTCTGGGAAATGAAATAAGACGCACATTACAGTTTGTTACTGAAAAACCTGTGGCAAACCTGGGTATAGGGACTGGGGAGCAGAGTGATCCTAACCCGATGCCCTCCAAAGTTTAAATTGTAAAGTTGATTATGTCTACGTGAGACTGCACATGCAAAACTGCAGCACAACATTACTGGAAAGATGTGCTCTGGACAGATGAGTCGAAAGGGGATTTGTTTGACTGAAATGCCTGATGCCATATTTAGATAGAACCAAACCATTAACAGAAGAACCTCATAACAACCGGAAAGAATGGATGCAATGGCATTATGGTTTGGGGCTGCTTTGCTCAGGGCCGGCCCAACTATCCATAATAAACCATTACTTCCATATTGTACCACAGAATTATTAAAGAGGATCTGAAAAAAAGCTGAAGCTGAACCCATGGATTTCATATAAGGAAAATGATCCAAAACATACAACCTAAACTACAACAGATCGCCTCAAAATAAACTGAGCGTTATGGATTAGTCAAAAAACAGATTTCGTATCTAAATGAAATTCTATGGGGGACTTAAAGAGAGATGTTCATGCAGGAAAGCCCCGGAACATGACACAGCTGAACCAGTACTGTCAAGAACAGGCAAAAGTTTCCCTTAGTCAAGGTAGGAGATTGACAGACAGGTACAAGAAACAGATTAGATTAAGTAATTTCAGCCCAACTGGGTAACACCAGCTATTGAAACAAGTAGTGTACCGAAACTTCAATTCTGTAGATTTTTTTATGAATTACTGATTGCACAGCATAATCTCTGTGTCATTTTATCAATAAATTTACCTCTACCTGTCAAGAGCGTGACGATTACACATCCAATCTTCCAAATGTGTAAAACAAAAGACAAGGGGGTGTACTTTCCCACATCTATCTAGTAAGACTAGATATCTTCAGGATGAGCAGCTCAGAACTAGCTTTGTCTCCATTCGCTCTCCTTGGATTCCTTTAAGATGCATTACCCAGCCTAACATCAATCTGTGTCATACTCATAGCTCAGAATGCATGCAGATTCCACCATCTCCAAAAATGAAATGCTGTATTAAAACACAAAACAATCTGCACCAGCAGCATAAACATAACACACACACACACACACACACGGGATAAGAATCCACTTAATGAGACAATTACAGAAATGGAAATTATTGCAATTGACAGTGGTCTGACAAAGCCTGGTAGTAACAACTTGACTTACGTCAAAACAGGCAGAGTACAGATGCTTGGGGGTAAAGGGCCAGGTAAATGTCTTGATCACTTTAACCTGGTGATCCACGGACAGGAGAGCAGAGAGAGAACTACTCTTATAGACCTGAGACACTTTAAATGGGACAACACACTAAACCCGAACAAGAAGGTTGGGGGAAACCAGACCGAAGACAGACAACAGTATTGTGATCCTTTGTTTCATGATCATCACAGATATAGAGTAGAGTTGTGATATTCAACCATCTATACTATTCAGATTTTCCTGGAAAGGCTACAAAAGACCCTCAGTTTATTTGGAATGTGATATCGAAAATCAAGTTGAGCATCTCACCAATCGAATCGACTCACATTTGAGACATTATATTTTGTTTTATAAATATAATACAGCTTTTCGCAGGGAAATTAGAGTGAAATCCCAATATACAACACATAAAGAATCCCAATACATTAACATCACGATAAGTCCTTGTCATAACCCAGGTGTCTTATCATAGGGTCCCTGCCAATTCCTATTCCTAGAAGAAACGAAACCTTTCATTGTTTATTACCCCGTTGAGGTTCCTATTCTCCCGGTATCAACGCTCGCATTGTGAGGCAACAATAGCAACAGGCACTCCGCATCTCTTAATACAGCCAGCCATGTAAATCAGCTGTTCCTACTTCACAGGAACACTGTCCAAGAACTTCACTAACAAATTCAACATCTGACAAGGGGCAAAGAAAGGAGAATAAAGAAATGGAGGTCACGTGCATATTGCTAACGATGAGATACAACAGAAGAACATATTACTCCTTTATTCGTCAAACAAGGGGAGGCACAAGACTCAGGCCAGATGATCTAATGTTTCTTTCTAGTTCAGGTATCGCAAACCTACTCTGCCCGACACAGACAGGCTGAAAGGAACCACAAATCCCCAGCTTCCTGCCTGATACCTGCTTATATAAAGAATAACCAGGAGATTTAGCATGGGGCAAGTCTGTTTTGCTGGAGTGTTTTCTTTGCCCCTCACAAGGAGGAATTTCAGCTGGAAGCAATTTTGAGGGATGATCCATGTACATACTATTGTGGTGAGGTTCAGACAGGGTGCCGGTGAGTCCAGTGAAAACTGGCTAAAACAATCGATGTTGGCGACGAATGAAGAGGGCTAATGACACAATCAACACCAGCACCCCTCTTGGAGCCCTGGGTTTATCCCTGCATCCATAACAACAGATGTGGATGACTGACCCCCACCGCTAACCCCCCCCCCGTAAACCTGCAGCTCCCCCCTGAACCTATTCAGCCCTGCGTAGCCCAACAGGAAACTGCTTGAGACAGAAGCAAGGATGAAAACCCAGGGTGGGGGATTTGGCTGTTTAACACAAAGGAGACTGGAATGCAAGGAGTTAAACCATTTGGGGTCTCTTCCGCAAACAAAGGACAGGCCTCCAGACAAAGGTTGAGGGAGGAGGAGAGGAGGAGGAGTGGAGGGGGAGGGTTTGGCTTTCCCTTACCATCTGGACCTTTTGTTTGGGGGAGGGGATTGGCGTGGATGGAGGGGGGGGGGGGTCCAGTGAGCCCCCCTGTCCACGTGCTGCAGCCTAAGACAGACATCCCTCTGCTGGGTCAGACCCCACGGGGCCTGTTTGGCTAATAATCTACCTACTCTCCACACACACACACACACACACACCTCCCACAAATCAAGCCTTAGCACATTAGTCAACCATAAGACCTTACAACGTCTTTAGGGTCAAACGATATGGAAGTAAAAACTTTGAGAAAAACCCAGTGTTTGTATATAATCAGGTTGTCTGCGTTTCTGGAGGCTTTTCAAGTGAAATCTGTCAGACGGAGTGAACACAGGCTCCCTTAAGGGCCATTATGAGCTATGTAAACCCAGTTCACAATTAAAACATGTCAGAGATTCAGGGGGCAGAATGCATCTAAAAAGACTCTTGTTTAGCGGTAAAGGGAATAAGTGCAGTGCAGGACAGAGACCAAACAGAGACTGCCTCCTAACTCCCTCTTCCGTCATCTCTCCACATCTTGCCTTCCATCTTTCTCTCACCAGCTCTCCCTCTGTCAGCCGAAGCCCAGGCATGGGCGTTTCCTTCTCATCCAGTGAGACAGAAAGAAATACATGTCAGCCTGTCAGTAAAGAGGCCAACTGCTTCTAGATAACGTACACTGAAGCATTTATCTGGCATTAACACGACTGACAAGGGAAAGAAATACAGCAAAAGCTTTTTCTAGACGTATAATAGATCAAGAGTGAGACGTTTTCTACTCCAGCTAGATAATAAAACATTTTCAGTGTAGCAGATAACCATGGATAGGTAAGCAACAAAGTAACTATTTAAAGAAATACTGACATTGTTAATAACAAACAGCCTACATTAACAACGTGTTTAGGGTTTCTTCATCCAGTCTAGGCAGTGCAGAGCGCAAACGCACTGACATCCAAAGATGCGCTAAAGAGTTCACGACAATTAGCCTGACACTCCTACACATTCTCCCATGTCATTGTGATGTGTGCTTTCCTGAATGGTAGCCAAGTCTGTTTATGCGTCAAACAGTACAGTGTGTTTCTAACAGTACTCCGTGCATCTAACAGTACTCCGTGCATCTAACAGTACTCCGTGCATCTAACAGTACTCCGTGCATCTAACAGTACAGCGTGCCTCTAACAGTACAGCGTGCCTCTAACAGTACAGCGTGCCTCTAACAGTACAGCGTGCCTCTAACAGTACAGCGTGCCTCTAACAGTACAGCGTGCCTCTAACAGTACAGCGTGCTTCTAACAGTACAGCGTGCATCTAACAGTACTCCGTGCCTCTAACAGTACAGCGTGCCTCTAACAGTACAGCGTGCATCTAACAGTACTCCGTGTCTCTAACAGTACAGCGTGGCATCTAAATGAGCATACAAGACACTGTACCTACCACCACCATGAGTGTAGGAATCCAGGGGGCTCCCCCAGTGTAATGTTCTTCTCCCATCGGATCTAGAAGAGAGGGGGAGAGGCAGATGGAGAGACGAGACAGAAAGTTAGAGGGAGATTGAGAGAAACAGAGTTTGACAGTGGCGTATGGGCAATCATAATGCATACACATCAGGCTTCAGTCCACATCCACCTCTGAGACACGTACTCAGGGACGGTGGAGAGCAGAGTGTGTCCGTCTGGCGCCGAGAACATCTGCCAAGCAGATCCTTACGCTTCATACACCTATACTCCCCACATCTGGCAACTGAGATAAGATCAGTCCAGAGAGATCCCACAGTCTAACATGCCTGGTGGCTAACTCCTACAACAGCTGTATGAGGCTGCTATCTGCTTTACTGTACATTGCAAGGTACTCCATTACAAGCCTCCATTGTCAGCTATGGTTTCTAAGCTTCTGCTCCAAAATAAGACCCGGGACTTCTCCAGGAGGACAATGTAACTAGGGGCAGGACTTTTCTCTCGTTAGATTACACAGGAGATACTCCTGGCCCTGAAGGTAAGCCATGGAATGTGAATTATTATGCTGGCATACGGACACTTCTAATGCACATCGCCAGAGATCTGAGCTATCCTGAGGCTGGCCTGACCGTCCAGTTTACGGGGCCTCCTACAGCACCCACGGCTGACGGGCGAGACCTCGTTGTGTGTGGCCGAGTGGAGGGCAGTTAAAAGTTGTTTGGCTGTGCAGGTGCTGGGCAATGCAGAGGGACTTTTTCCAGGGGACAGAGAGGACGGAGGAAAGAGGAGAAGCCAGGGGATAGCACTTTCATTGGGTGACACTTCAGAAGGTGTGTTTGGCTTCAGTATACCTCACTTATCTGTTTAGGTGGGGAGGAAAGGAGAGCAGGCCTACATTTATCTAGTAATTCCAGTTGAAGTGATGGGGCTGACGGTTAAACTGTATACATGTATGACATAAAACAACCGTGAAGAGAGGACGTTTAGCTATATGGTTGGGAGTATTGTTAAGCGTTTGGGAGCTATTGAAGCATTTCATTTCGAATATTGTGAACTTCAAAAGCAGGCAATGAAACTTCAAAAGCAGAAATTAAGAAATGGTAAGAAAAGAATATTCACAGACCAACATCGCTACCTTTTACTTTTAAGAATATGTTTAGGCGAGTTATATTTCTTGAAATCAAGACGTATGCTCGAACACAGCCTATAGTTCAGGCAGATGAAGTGGACCGTGGCTTCGGCAGATATGCCTCATGACCGTGTTCGGAGTGGTCCGTCTCCCCTCCTGTTGCCTGTGACCCATAATTTAACCCCCATCCAGCAGCACACCAATAACACTCCATCTCAGGGAGGAGAGTCACCCAGGAGGGTTCTGCTATCAGCAAAGCCTTACTTTAGCCCAGCTACTTAATCTCTCAGAGCTGGTCCCAGATCTGTACTCAATATTTTAGTCCACTTCTGTGACTTGGCAGTTAGTCGAACCCTGCTGCCTGTACTGAATGGTTGAAGTCAAAGGGAGGGAAAAGAGTTTGGGGCAGGCTAGGGGAAAGATGGATTCTCTGCATTGAGATAGACACGCTACTGAAGAAAGTTATGTGGTAATGACCTGTAATTGGAACAGGATCAAGAAAGGTACTGTATATAACACATGGGTTATAATGGCATGCCATTTATTTAAGGTATCGACAGTTTGTCTAAGGGGATTAAGCAATTTCAAAAAAACATCATCCAACGCTCCTTCTCCGTTATGGTTGTTAAGGGACAAATAGCTGAGGTAAAAACAGTTGTGTCTGAATACATCAAATGATCACATGCAGACTAAGCCCATACTCTAGACATGGGCTTAAACACACTGCTAAAATGACTAGTATATGTAATATGACTGCTTTGAGTAAACGGCCTGTAACTAGCTCCAATTAAGTCTCTCAGGAGCATCGCTTAATGACTCAAACTTCAATCTAAATAAATATCTCACAAACAAGGGTTTTATATCAATGCCAGAGTACCTGATAACAGCCTAAAGGATTACAATACAGGGAGGGTTTGTGTGGATCTCAGACCACTGAAATAGTTACGCGCTTGAACACATTTTTTATATGAAATAAATAATGAGAAAAATCACAACCTTTCATTGCACTTGAAAAGGATCACTTCAGCAGATCCAGGGGTTAAGAACACTATTATTAACCAATTGTACCCATTCACTCACCTAACTGCACAGATTAAATGTGACTTCTAACACATGGGAGTGTTTAAGAGCTGTTATGGACCAAATGAGCATGGAGGTATCAACACCACTCCAGAGGGGCAGAGCTCTCACGTCTGGCTAGATGAACGGAGAGAATATGGAAACCTAATAGACAAGTAGGAGTGTCTAGGGCATGAGTGATGGAGGACTGTAGAGTTTAACCTAATTGATACTTGTCATTGACCAAATAACCTGGGAAGGCATATCTCATGGCCCTACTTAGGGCTTCCTGCTGATGTTAAGTGGTCAGGAAAATCTCCTTGCCCTAGGAAAGTGTCAAAGCTAAGACGTACTACAAATATAATGTTGGTCTTCCACATTAATAATACAGTCCTCCACAATCTGTGTGCCGGTAGAGTTTTTCCACAGCAATAATGGTACGGGATAAAGGGAGCAGCTTAAGGCATGGAGGCGTTAGAGGGGAAGGCTTGACTACTGGGCCATTATGAGGAAGGATGTCCATTAAGTAAAAGGATGCAACACATTACATGGGGTTTACCTCATTGGCAGTTCAAGGGCTATCAGGCAAATAGGAACAGAAGGGTGGCCCTGGTGTAGATATGGAACGCAAACAGAAAGGTCACAATTTGTGTCGTTCTAGATTTCTTAACAGTATATTAGCAGTTGTTCTTCAGCTAATATTTGATTCTCAGCCTCTCTCATTGATAACACTGTCTTCCAAAACATTAAGTTACAAAACCAGATTACCAAAGTGTTCCTTAACCACATGGCTACAGGCCATCTAATGGGAATTCCATCCTAGCCTATACAATGGAGAGGAATCCCATTCATCCATTCACCTCAGGAAGTTCTTCTCAAGACATTTCTTACCTCTGACAGGAAGGTCTGTGCTGATTTCTGTGCTCCGACGTGCAGCAAATACTCATACACGTATAAAGCTAACCTGGAAAACAAAGACAGAAAAAGGTTAGGCATGCGGCTCCATCTTGTAACTCCTCCACCTACCCCTATGACTTCTAGCTGGGACAAATCACTTGTTCTCTTCCCTGAGGAAGCAGGCGGCCTATCCAATTGGTACTCCGGTGAAAAATGCAGCTGTACTGGATCTCCTTACAGGCCAGTTGGGTTAAACAAGGGAGAACGGGCTTTGACGTAATCAACAACACCATAGCATGAGATCAGACCGGTAGTATGTATACAGCATGGACCTGTCCAAAAGAAGCCAAAGACTGTTTCAGGGATAGCTAGATGACACGCTGACTAAGTAGAAGCCATTGAGGGGCTCTGGAAAATAAAGAGCCTTTGTAACATTATGCCACAGCTGTGTGGTTTTAGGAGCTTCTCCTTTAACATGGAGGCCGATTAAAACAAGACAAAGCGGAAACAGCCAAGCGTAGCTCGGAGTCACACGATCGGAACATCTCCACGGTGCCTCCTAAATTTTGGTCATTTTTGGTATCCGTTACACCTGTGTTGGCAATGACTGTGCTCCCAGTACTCCTGGACTAGTGCTGAACCCACACTCCACTAGGAGTTGAAAATAAAACCTGGTTCTTTTTAGACCCAGGATGAAAAGAGGGAAACCAGACTGTAACTGGGTGGTCTCAGTCCACTGTGAACAACAGATGCTCAGAAACACTTGGTCTAATGTTAAATTGTCTTGAATTGATGTTGAACCGAGCACCGGGGACATAATTGTCTCAAAGTAATCATTTAATCGATATGCTTGCTTATCATTTGGGAGTCTTCTCTTCCACTGTCTGCCAAAAAATATTTCTGTTTAACATTAGGCATTAGCAAAAGGGGGCCGCATCTTCCAAATTATTTCTCAGAGTTACATCAGACATTAATTTCACTACTAATTTCAGTAATCTAGGGTAAACAAATGGTTCTGGAAGCAACAAACGCAATCATGGCCATGGCGTTTTATCTGTCTGCCTGTTTTATGGCTCTGCATTTGTTATGGTGGAGGGACTGCTTAGACGATGGGTCAAGGGTGATGGAGACAGAGAATGCTGGGCTGAGCAAAGGATTATGGGTAAAGCAATTGGTAACCAGGAAGTACCTGTACTCTCCCTCTAAGGTTGATAGCGAGGCAGTTGGTGTAAAACGTAAAAAGACAACCTCTTATCGGTGTGTAAGACCCAGAGGCATGTGTCTGCCTACATAAACTGGTCCTGAACTGGATCCAACACAGATTCCCATGAGTGCCCTGATGACATTTTCATGGCTAGACTGGCGTAATCTGAGGGGAGGGGTTCTGTAGCCTGGTGATGGGCACCTGCCCTGCTACGATGCATCATTTAAAAACACTCATTCAATCCTGGCGTCGAGGGACACCTTTTGTTGCACTGTCAGAAACACTGTGTGTAACTCCGCCAAGAGACAAGCGAGGTGGAGACTCTCTCCCTGAGCAGGTAGAGGAGGAGTCAGCAGGAAGGAGTGACAGAGAGCTGGCTAGGTGTTAAGAAGGCTACTGAGGAAAGGGAAATCCACAGGACTGGAGAGGACAGGATAAATACCGAGCGCTGATAGCAAGCACATGCATACGTTCATACAAACGCCTAAAAAAAATGACACCATCTGAAGCGCAAACACACACACACACACACACACCCCAATGGGAACATTTCCACAAGAACGTCAAACCACGCATTTGCTGAACTGTCATTTCACCAGTTAAGTAAGACTAACAACACATCTATATTTTCAGCAATTACCTGTGGGGATATTGGGTTAACTGCCAGGTTCAGGGACAGAACCACAGATTGTTTATCTTGTCAGTTCTGGATCTAGCACATTTTTGGACTAAGCAACCCAGTGCCTTGCATTGTCTTAGATGGCTAGAAACTCCAACAACATCCGTGTCTACTGCTCTCCCATCTACCAACACTCTCTGCCACGGCCAACTGGGGTTGAGAGTGCGGAGGCCACTGAAACCCTGTCATCTTAGATAATGCTCATATACACAACATGTTCAGGAGAGGTTAGGACACCAAAGAACAGAAGTTAGAGAAGGACTGTTGAGGCAGAGAAAGTGTCTTATCCCGCTGTAGTGGCTTAGTTGGCAGGGCCAAGGAGGCAGGCAGCCGTGCCCAGCTCCGCCGTCAGCCCAGGGCTTTGTACTGTGTCCAGACTTCAAGGAAAGAACACCCACATCT
Source organism: Novumbra hubbsi (assembly GCA_016801125.1). Classification (NCBI taxonomy): domain Eukaryota; kingdom Metazoa; phylum Chordata; class Actinopteri; order Esociformes; family Umbridae; genus Novumbra; species Novumbra hubbsi. Next base: position 16,720 of record JACXGK010005888.1, read on the forward strand.
TCCCAGGAACACACCTGACATCTCGCCCCAGGCTCCCACACTACGCTCCTGCTAGACATGAAAGCACCTCCGCCAAGTTTAGCAAGCTAAAGCACAGACAGTTAGCAAATTAACTTTCCTGTCCTGATTTCAATAATTCAGCAGCGGGGGCCTGGCTTGGTTGGCTAAGGTACGCAGGAGACATGACAGAGAAAAGAGTCAGGATGAAAACAAGATAGTAATTGTATCCATTTACATGTTTTTTTGGGGGGCTTTTTGTTCACACATACCTAGGCCTACAGTAATTTTTATGGCACTGAGAAGTTGATGTGTACTGACTTGCTTTGTAACCCAATAAAGGACGCATAGATAAAAGGGCAATGCTGGGAACATTTCATTCTCAGAGTCTTCAGCCACCAGCTAAATCATTATTATAATAATTTAAATTGACACAGTATTGGTCATTTTTAAGCAGACTTCAATCATAGACTCAAAACATTACAATACACACATGTACACAAATTCCACTCTAAACTGAATTCTCATTCAAGTCATCTCTCATCTTTACCAGGAAATAACCTGAAGTTAAAGTGACTAAAGACATGCTCTGCTTGAAAGGACGCCATTGCTTTTATTGTATTTATAAAATGTTACCCATTTGCCTTTCCAATCAGTAGTTACAAGCTTGTCATTGGAACAACTCCCAGTTGGCACCGGAGAGTCTGGGATCAGGACAAGCCTCCTCTGAGACATACACTCGAAGCCGTTCTGCTTCTTTCCACACTGCTCGCTCAACCAAGACCTTAGCCGAGGCCAACGCGCTCAGAGGAGAACGCTCCTCCAGCTAACAAGGACAATCTGCTTGCAGGCGCCCAACCCGCCTGAGGGAATCGCTAAAGCGTGATGTGACAAGAAATGCTTCGCCAATCTCCACCTCCCTTAGCTCAGGGCTATGTAAGGCCATTATGTACAGCCCTAGTGGGCCTCACAACACACCAAAATACATCTGAGTGCCGAACCTGGGGTGTGATGGTTCTTAGTGGTATTCTAACCTGAGTCTTCTGTTGATTCATAAGAGAAAGACAGAATAACATGGGACAGATCAACTACAAAGTTTATTAATTGGACTAGAATGTTATAGAAATGGTTCAGGTTACAATACATACAAGAGTGCTAAAAGAGGGTGCTCCACCTAATAATCAATTAAGACCTAAACAAAAGTAAACTCTATAACATTTAATAAAACACAGAAACAGTGTAATTAACATTTTACGAGTTTGCCTGGGCTGTGACCAACCTGATTACTGACAACATGAACGAAGTCTCAATATTTATACTGTCTCGATTATTTCAAGTGAGAAAACTAACAAAACTGAACCAATAGAATCCAGCAAAAAGCCTAATTAATTGACTGTTGGCACCTCTAAATATGAGCATTCATTCAAATCAAAGCAGAGAAAATCAGAGGTTCTTTACAAAATAGTGGTGCGTTTTGGGGTATGTGAGTATGTGGTTCTTTATATCTTCCTGAAAACACCAAAATGCAGATGGCAGTACCATCTGTGTAACATCAAAAACCATGCATTCAGTCTTCAAGGACTCTATTTAAACTCCATTCAGATTTAGGGGCGTTGAGGGAAGTGAGTGGATGTAAAGAAACAAACTCAAACTGATCAACCTAGACACTTGACAATTTATTCAACACATTTATAGTTATGTCTTATAGGCCTTTTCTATAGCAATAGGGCATATATAGACAGAGCATATACAGATGCATAAAGTACAAGTGACAAGGTCACACACTACCAGCTTTCCTGACGAAAAACAACATTATATTTAATAAATTCCGTGGACATTCCCTGTAACACCGACAGCAGATTCTTCAGCACATTTCACTTGAGTTGTAATTAACAAACAATAAGGTCATATTTATGTTGGAGCCTTGATTTCAACCCCTTTTACAATCAAATTCAATCAATGCAGAAAGAGTGAGTAATTAATTCCTATAGTCACAAGGGCTCATGTTCCACCTTTTTTCCACCTGATGCTTCTCCTCTAGGATAGGTAGAAACAAACAAGCCTTCCGTCCTACGCCTCTCGTCGTTAAGTCTCTCCGGAGCCAAAGACCGAACACATCCTTGAATGAAGCCATCAGCCATCAGAAGTTATTAACATTTCGGCATTTTTGCAGGACACAATTCTTAAAACAAAAGCACCAATCACAGGTTGTGTCACCAGGATGTCGCAACTATTTTGGCAACTCAACCTCCATATTCTCTATTAGTGTTCCTCTACACCTTAAATCCCCGGTCTCTCCTCACGGTGCCAAGACTACCAGTATTCTAAACATGCTGATGAGTATTGAACCACCAGCACCTGCACACAGAGACACCATATGGGCCTTTCATTTCAATTTCCAAATTAAGTAGGAGTTAATCTAACAAGGCTTCCGCCAACATGGGCAGCGTCCTGACTTACCATAGCGTAAAGAGAGAAACAAGCGCTTGCCTCATGGTGCGTGGCACAGTCATTATTACGGAGTAGGAGGGCAGTGCATTCCCTCTCTGCCCATCACCTGCTTAGCGAACTCTGGGAGCTCACAGATACATCACACATGCAGAGGTGTGTGCCAGAGACTTGGCTGCCCAAACCTGACACTAGCCGAATAACTTTTTGTTTCTTGTAGGGAAAACGTATGTGAGGTGGTTAAGGACATGCAGGAAAGTGGTATCTAAATGTTGGTAAAAAATTAAACTTTAAGGCACAGGGTGGATTTGTATTCTACGCACACAATCGTAAAAAAAATACTATATGGATTGGTATTTGTAAGAGAAAAGGTTAAATAAACTCGACACTTTTAGAGCACTTGTGTCAGATGGATCGGCTGTCAACTGTAAAAAATCAAATGAACATGTAGAAATCCACAAGTTTGGATTCCACAGAAAACAAAATCAGGGATAATCTGCATTACACGCCCATTCAACATTCATTATTCTTGCTGTATTGGAACATGAGCCACATGGAATTGTTTTCTTTTAGAATTCATACACCCCGATCACACAATGCTGCCTCCAGTTGTCAATACACACATCATACTTTCACCAACAAAATAAACAATGTACCAAATTAGGGTGATGTTAAGACACCACACTAAAGCCTAAAAATATGACTCATCTTTAGGATACCCAGTAAGTAATAGGATAAGTTGAGTTGTAATCGGTAATGAAAGAACATTACCCACTGTAACTACATTATTTTAAATAATACAAATAATGAAACAACACACATTTTAGTCAGTTAGCAAACACTTATCCAGAGAGTAACAGATGCAATTAGGGTTAAATGCCTTGCTCAAGAGCATAACAGAGTTTCACCTCGTCAGCTTGGTAACTAGAAATAGTGACCTTTACTACCCCAATAGCCTAACCCTAGCCAATATGCCTGCCACAAACATCTGGCTAGGTACCAAAAGACCATTTACTGTATGAAAGTTTCAAAAGACATAACATTTTAAAGGAACTGTTTATATTTACTCATTCATTACAAAAAAGCAACAAGCAATACCAGAGCTTCCCGGTTGCATTTTTCTAATAGTTTCTGCAGTATGTTTTATGGTCTTGGGACAAAAAATCGGTTCATAGTTGTGTCAATCATTGGTAAATGTGAATGCTGAATACGAAACAAAGTGATTCGTATATCACAGCCTCTTCTGGAGTAACAACGTTTTAGGGGTACTCTTATCAGAATCAGCAAGAAAGTACAGAAGATGTTGTCTTCATGTAAAGCACTGGTTCAATGCTGTGCCTCATAATCAAAACCGTTTGACACTTTAAAAGTTGTTACGGAAGTTTGTTTTTCCACTTAACTACATTTTATCAACGATATGCAGCTAATATTCAAAAAATCATTAAAACAACAGTTTGACAAAATATTTAACCAAGATTTTGGTTATTTTGTTCATGTGTTAGGTCCACATCATTTAAACAAATCAGCTCGATGTACAGTCATCTATAATTCTTCAAATTAAATTAACATGATGCTTAAACCACACACAGTTTACGTAGGCATAAATACACTTTCCATATAACAGACTAGACGAAACTTATCTTAATTTGGTTGGATTGATTCAGGTGGGATGTCCTGCACACATTCTTCATAAACAGGTAAAATACCAATAGTTAGTTTAGATAATATTGTAGACCATGGGTTGATAGCATGTTTAGTCATTCGTATCACGTCTCACAACTTTACACATTAAAACAATATTAAAAGGCAGCATCCTCATGCAACTGCATCTAGAAAGAGAGCCGATACATTCCATGTATTTTGCAAGTCCAAAATCCTTGTTCGAAGGGGGCTTACAAATCTGTAACTTCAGGCAATCGCTGCACGAGCAATATATTGTATAATAAAACCCCCAAATAAAACAGCTAAATACACCGAACAACTCTTCGGTGACATTATCAACGTAAGAAAATTATGTAATTTATATATACCCCAAAAGAACGACAAAGTGCAACTAACAAAAAAAGTTAAAGAGACGTGCCACCACGGGGGCAAAAAACACTCAGGAGAGCGAGTACAGTACACACCTTTAAATTATGGTAGCTAGCTATAGTTTAGAAAGTTGGAGCTTCCTTTTAGAGAGATACAACTCCTAAATAGTTCATAATTCACTTACTTTTCTCTTGCTTGGCTATCGGAAGGGACGACAGCTCCTTTACCTTTGGCGTACATGCTTGATTCTGTTTTAAGACTTTTACCCCACTCAACACCTGTCAAAGAAAGCAGCCAGGAAAACGTTCTATCTCCATAGCTACCCCTTTAGTGTTTTACCTCCCCCCTCCTTTTTTTTTTACATCTCCAACATTGGCCACAAATCAGGCACAGTTTCTATTGGGGGGACTTGAAACAGACCGCTGGTGGATTTTTTTTTCTCAACCGCTGTTCCAGAATCTACTCACACTCCCTTCGCTAGAGAATGGTGGGGGCTTCTTAAAGGAGAAGGCACGAGCTTCTTGTTTACTGACCTCAGAAACATGTAAGAGATTGAGATAGGAAAACAGGCCAAATGAATCTCACAGTTTAGGGCCATCGTGTTGTTTGAATGTAAATGTTCGAGATGGCAATTTTGTCTTTCTAAGTCTTTCTACTATTTACGTAGCTGTCTCCATTTTACCAGGTTGCAATGACTGTACTCACTCAACTAAATAATGCACCTATTGTGCATCTCAGCAAAATAATACTTCATAGAATTATTTTTTTTACTAAAATGAATTACATATATAAAACACGTTAAACACTTTCATTATATATACCAGAAAGGCAGAAGAAAACAATAGGGTTTACAACAGGGTCCAAAATCTGTCCACATTAAACAGATTAATTATTAAGCTTGGGAGGGTTTTTAGTGTGTGGGGGGGGGGGGGGGGGGGGGGGGGGTTGGGGGGGGGGGGGGGGGGGGGGGGGGGGGGCATGGGGATTTTTTATCAGTTGGAAGTTTTGCTTAAATTGTTACCATAATTAATATCTGGCCTTTATTGAATAGATTGAATAGCTACACTTTGTAATGAATAACCAAAATCCAGAAGCTAAACATTTATTTTTAAATGGTATGGGTCTGCTATAGTACATACTGTATCAGTTCACCTACAACGTTCACCTACAAGGTTAAGAGACAAGATAAAAGAACTCTGTAACAAGAAGTGGAAGCAAAATGAGGAGCTCCATTCTCTCGCTTTGTCACTGGATAGTCAACTACTTTTCTAAAATTCGAAATATGCAATGCCTGTTATGATTTGTCAAAATAAACATATATAAAATCTCTCTTTCACACTCTCTCTCTCTCTAAATATATATTTATTTATTTTGAATTTATCATAGTCATTATAGACTACAATTCAGACTACTATTTGCGACTACTAGTTTGCATGTGTTGCTTTACAACTAACAAACACGGTGAAAAGCTAATAGCTTTCAATATAAAGATATTTGTACTGGGTTCTTTGTTGTTTTTCTTCTAGTATTTCATGTTCTAAAGTTTTGTCAGCTACTTTTGCTGCGAGAGCTACTTCTTGATCCGACCCCACCAGAATCAGCAGAAATTCTGGTGAAAGAAATGGGTTTCCTGAGGCCACTCATAGACATTCATAAAGGCCAGGGCTAGGTTGGATACGGTTTAAGTCAAAGTGACAAAAACTTTCACTCAGACTCTGAACTCAGACTTTGTACAAATCTATCCATCTTCCTGCCTTATAGGTATGTCGATTGGCAAGGGAAGAATACCTTGTAATGTTGGACACTATATTAATATCCCAGTGAGATGACACAGCTATTGTTTCTCACCTTAGAATGACCGAAAAATAAACCAGTCCCAGTGATGAGTGCACCAATCTGTTGTAACCTGCTTGTGGATATCAGTGGCTTCCCATTGGACAATTGTATCACTATGCCACCAGTGGCAACCTTTTTTTAACCTAATACTTATTTATTTAAAATAAGATATCAGCTTACATGAGAAATGACTTGTAATATTGGTACTAATTGGGACCACGGTGAAAGTCTACTGAATTAATAGGAAACAGGGGGATTCAGACCACAGCTACACCTTATTGTCAATGCGATCTTATTTAACTGAAATCGTTAGGATACCTAGTGGCAGGTTATGGGTGCAATTGTTTATTGTCTTGATGTTTTAAAAAATAATCAGTCAACTTTCTCTGCAAGCATGTAACATGTCTAGCTGTTCATTGTGACAATAGAAAAGCAATGGATATGCTTAGAGAACAACTCTAAACATAAAGAGCAGCGTGTTCGTCCTGTCAATGCACCAAGGTAATGTTACACTATCCCACATTTTTGTTATTCTCACATATTTTACTGAATTGGAAGAATTGATATTAACTTATTGTCCAACAGAGGATTTCCCCCAGCTCCTACCATTGTGGGGTCAAATTCTAATTAATCACAGGTTTAATTATTCAATGCAGAACCAATGAATTACTTTCTTAGCTCATTTCTCAGCAGCTGACTTGGGACGGTCCGTGGAGCCTATGAGATGTTGCATGTTTGTCTGTGTGTGTGGACATTTTTAGTGTGTGTGTCTGTGTGTGTATGCGTGTGTGTGTCTGTGTTTCGTGAAGATGCTTCTTTTCCAGCCAATGAGAAGAATCACAGAACCCAAAACAACAACACAAGCCTTAAACCTTCTATCCATTATATATACCCTGTTATGCTCTGACTCTGCCTTGACAACCTCTGACTCAACCCTGTTGTCCTCAGACTCTACTCTGTTGTTCTTTGATTCTAGCCTGTTGTTATTTGACTCTACCGTGTTGTTCTCCGACTCAACCCTGTTGTCCTCAGACTCTACTCTGTTGTTCTTTGACTCTAGCCTGTTGTTATTTGACTCTACTGTGTTGTTCTCCGACTCAACCCTGTTGTTCTCTGACTTTACCATGTTGTTCTTTGATTCTACCCTGTTGTTCTCTGACTCTTCCCTGTTGTTCTCTGACTCTACCTTCTGGTTTTCTGACTCTACCTTGGCATCTGCTGACTCTGTCTCTTTAGTGATGCCCTGATCATTGTCTCTCCTTCCCATTGGTCCACTGTCAGTGTATAAAGCCACAAACCTGAGGCCTGGAACAACATATTCTTGCTGTTGCTTTGGATTTATGTGAATTTACTTATAGTGACTATACTGGATGGACTACAGTGCAAAATATATTTGGTGACATGGTTCCCAGGATTTATTGAATCAAGTCCTGATCATGTTTTTCACTTGGGGCTACATGTTTTGACTGTGGATTCATCCACGCAGGCCCGGTGTGCGAACCAAACTGCATCAAATTATGTCTGGACTGACATTTCCTTGCTGATTGGATTAGGAAGTGAGAAGTTTCCTCTCTCATTTAGTCTAGACCATTATAGGACAATTTATCCACAGATAAATCAAGTGCAGCACAAAGGAAGTACATTGTTACCTAACAACTAATCCCATCTACGGTACATAAACGTGAGAATATCCACCATAAAGAAACTGTTTCCTTTCAATCTGAGTAGAGTGCTTAACATAACGCCACGATGCAGCCCAACACATAGATGCAGGCCGGCCTTCCTCTCCCGGTGGGTTGATTCGATGCCCCGGTTCGTCTTGGTAAGTGTGTGGCACTTTACTCTAAACAACCCGTGTCCATCGGCCAGTCCACGTGAAAGCCTTTGGACCTGCCATTGGGCTGTGCGGTGCGTGCTGTGAACTGGTCGCCTGGAAGCTGCCTGGCTGGCTGTGCGTGCGTGCTGTGGTGGAACTGGTCGCCTGGAAGCTGCCTGGCTGGCTGTGTGTGCGTGCTGTGATGGAACTGGTCGTCTGGAAGCTGCCTGGCTGGCTGTGCGTGCGTGCTGTGGTGGAACTGGTCGCCTGGAAGCTGCCTGGCTGGCTGTGCGTGCGTGCTGTAGTGGAACTGGTCGCCTGGAAGCTGCCTGGCTGGCTGTGCGGTGCGTGCTGTGGTGGAACTGGTCGCCTGGAAGCTGCCTGGCTGGCTGTGCGTGCGTGCTGTGGTGGAACTGGTCGCCTGGAAGCTGCCTGGCTGGCTGTGCGTGCGTGCTGTGGTGGAACTGGTCGTCTGGAAGCTGCCTGGCTGGCTGTGCGTGCGTGCTGTGGTGGAACTGGTTGTCTGGAAGCTGCCTGGCTGGCTATGCGTGCGTGCTGTGGTTTCTGGGTGTCACGGAGGCTCGCCCAGTGGCCGTCTGTTTCTTTAAGAGGCGAGGAGAGCTGGCAGACACACAGGCAGCCGCAGTAATGTTTTCATGTGTTTTCTTCCTGTGGGAAGTGCCACAGCCCCACCACAGCACACACATACATGAACACACACATACATGCAGATAGACATGCACACACACAGATACACAAGGAACCCGGCACCATAAATCCTCTGTAGACACACACACACTATATGTTCTTCAGAGGGTCTCCCCTCCTAAAGCCAGAGGAAAGATGTTCATGTTGTTGATCATTTTATTCCACTGCTGCTTTCTAATCAGTTGTCTATAGGGTTCCAGAGAAGGAAAGGAGAACAGAATAACGGGGGTTTGGATAAACAGTTTGGTTTGTAGAGAGAATTACACAAGATTGACTGCTACTTTGGCTGTTTACTAAAAACATTGCAGCAGCGACGTTAAAAGACTGCTATGTTTGTTTTCTTTGGTGATGTTTAGGAGGAAACCTTTTTCAATGGTGGATTCCTGCAACTATATCATTTTCAGACCTACAGCACCATTCACTGTGTGGTCCCATGTCTGCTCTAAAGCCATTCACCCTTTCACAGTATCCCAAGCCGCTCGACTAGATATATTGGCATTACGTCTCTCAGACAGAGTCGTATTACCATCTCAGCGCTCGCGTCAAGCAAACCGCAATAGAGGCTCTGAGTTTGGAAGTGTTTGTAGCTCTGCCTGTTCACGCAATGGGCTCGGAGTTGCCGAGATGCACAGACACATGTAAGCCGGACCTGGAAGACAACAGCCAACCTCATGTGGAGTCGGATAAGAACGCTGGTAAAACATGCCGCTCTGTAGGTACAGAGGCATGGTGAATTGCTTCGTTGGCATAAAGACAACCAGCATCCGAAATGCCTCTGTAGAACCAGCAAGACGCCGGTGATGCCAAGTGCCCCCCTCCTTTCTGTCCCTGCAAGCCCCTCTTCTGTTCTGCCGCTCCATCCTTCATATCCATGCACGTGAATGCGGTTGCCAACACGCGTGCCCACACAAGCGCGTGCGTACACTCACCGACACTGTCTCGACTCTCCCCTGACTCTCCCACACGCCCCCCCCCCCCCCCCCCCCCCCCCCCCCCCCCGCCATCCACAGTACAGAGCACTATATGACCTCCCGGTGCCCTGGAGTAGTGTGTGTGTGTGTGTGTGCGTGTCTGTCCGTCTGTGTCTGTCTGTGTGTGTGGGTGTGTGTTCTCAGATGGGTAATAGGGTAGTCATGCCAGGGAGTCCAGGACAGACGTGTCTGTAGCCACTGTCCTATCGAGAGCTACGGGATGGCGTTGCCATTGTGTCATGTATCCTTAGTGCTCACTACACAGTATAAGCCATAAATTATCCTTGAATGAAAAAGGAAAAGGCGAGATTTGATGATCCGCTGCCAGTACAAATGATTCAGCGGGGTACCTATGATTCTCACCAATTGCATATGTTTGCTCTTTTAACCTGAGTGGTGGGGATGAGCCAATCAGAGAGCCCAACAAGAACCAAAATGATGGCCAACAACAATGAATAGAAGGGGCTTTAACAAACAAGTAAAGTCCACTTCTTTGTTAAACAGCTAAGAGCACAGACATAATGCACACAATGCTTCCTCTAAACTGACAATCTGGACACTGTACAGTGCTGTGAACAAAATATTTGCACTCTCAGACGTTTTAGACAATTTCCGCGTATTTGTCACATTGAACTTTTTGCGGGTTTGGTTAATATGTAAAGGGTCAGTCTGAGTAAGATGTTTGAACATCTTGGTAAACGCTCAGGCCTGATTTGTGCTAGCCCTGCCCTATATAACTCGAACTAAGGTTGGCTTTTTGTCACGGCGGGTTAGGGTTAGGGTTAGCATTTGGGGTCCCCACTCGGCTAGCTGACACTGGCCAAACACACCTTAGTGGTCGAACCCTGATTAAACGCCCACCATCAAACTTCATCATGCAATCCTGGACATCTAACAAATTACGTACACTTGGCTTCCATCGTCCAATCACTGAATGTATATCCACCTCTATGTTCTCATCAGTCTTTGTCACTTGTTGTCTCACTCCCTTTGTAGAGGTGTGTTTTTCCACATTGGGTATTTAGCTTTGTTTATCAGCTTTACGCTCAGCTTGTATTCAGGTCAGCTGATCTTTTCCTCCCGCACACTCAAGTAAAGTTTTCTGAACCTTGCTTTTGCTTCCAGACTCCATTATTACAAGTTGTGACACTCATGTCATCAGATGCAGTTGTTAGGGTTCCAAAGCCACATCGGCCCACATGTTGTTTTTGTAAACTGAGTTAAGTCATTTCAAAGGCTCTTGGCCTCCATCAAACCAGTCATAGCCAATAGCCATATTGCCAAAAAAGAGAAAGTTTGGGATATAAGTGAATCTTGTAAATTCATCAAGGAAGCCACTAAGAACCCTAGAAGAATTTCCATAGATCTACAGGTCTCTCCTGTCTCAGTTAGGATCAGTGGTCAGAACTACACTGAGCTAAAATGGGATTCATGGCAGAGTAGCAAAGCATAAATCTCTGCTCACATAGGAGAAAATTAATTTGTCAAAAAACAGGTGGATGGTCCTCAAGATTTATGGAACTTGGACAGATTCAAAAGGGGAACTTTTGGGCAGCACGGGCCTAGCAAACAACATAGCATTTTACATGAAGAACCTCATACCAATGGTCAAGCATGGTGGTGGCGGGCTAATTAATGACTTAAATATAGCAATGTAAATATAAACGCTTTGCGGCATCAACTTCCATTATTGCAGCAACTATGAATTCTGCTTTTGCATTTAAATACTTTTACAGGAGTAGCAAAAATCTTACATTTTGGAATTGCCTAGTTAATGTTCAGACCTTTACCCCTTTTGACCTGAAACGATCAGTTTGTGCTAGAAAAACCACAAATGTCACTGAGATAAGACAGTTCTGAATAAAGGAGTGGGACAAATGTTTTCCCTGGAACTATGAAAAACGGATCCATAACTACAGGAAGCACTTGGATGCAGTCATTTATGATGGTGATGGCATAACTAAGTTTTTAATCTACTCTTCCACTTAAAATCATTGGGTGTTGAATCATTTTCTTTAACAAATACCATAACCGTAACATACCACACCGTAAAAATATGCAAAAATCCCAAAATATGCAAATACTTTTTATGCTAATGTAACAATGACGGATAATTCACAATGGATTAATTTATCGAAGCTGCTGACCATGTTAGCTGCTGAGAGTAATCACAATATATCGTTATGTTGTACAAGCTAGCCAATTAAATGTTGTTCATTTTGAATAACAAGCATTCTTGCAAGACATTTGGCTACAAACTGGAAAAGGCAGTAATGAGTTAGCTATATTGATTTATTTTTTTGTCATTTTGCTTTCTAGTTAACTAACAATGGCATTCTACAAGAATAGCTACATTAGCCCAGCTAGCTAAAATTGTCTTGCTGGGCTTCCAGCAACATACCTGCGGACTTGCCAAAGAAGAAATAAACCCCAGAACAAAAGTGCCACATTTGGGGTATGGTGATAGGTGATCTGTGCTATCCGAACACCTATAGAGTTGACTGCTGACACTGTGCTATTGACAACAAATGTCAGACAATCTCACTACTCTGTTTTCCCATTCCCATGTCCAAACAGGGCAATTCTATTAACGTTTTTATGTCATTGTAAGGACCTGGAATATTTCCTCCACACAAATATAAGTTTTTAGGATGTTCCAAGTTTCTAGGATGTACCTGGCTTGTTTCAGAGAATCACAAAGAAACTGATATGTTAAGTCAAGCCTGAACCAGCCACTTTAAATAAAATGTTCCATCAATCTGCAAGACACAGAAGTAACATTATTTTCACCACGTTTTCTTCGTCTAGAGAAGATGCAGTATATGTAATAAAAGTGAGCCCATGAATTTAAAATTTTGTGGCTCATCAGAAAGTCAGCATATTCTGAATCCAGAGTTTGTCACATCGAATCCCAGAGGGTATTATATAAAAACATGTGTCAAATCTAATCATATTGTCGCTGATGATTCTGTAGATTTGTAGAGTGTTCTGGCTAAACACCGTACCACTTTTACCATCAACTTACATACAATTACATTACTTCACTTATTGGTTTGAGACACGTGGGACCTTCATGTGACAGGAGCATCTAGGAGAACATGACACAATAAACCAACAATGTCCTTAATAGGTCCTCTGGGACATCCCCAAAACCTAATGGGAACTAGACAATACATCCAGGGACCATGACACAACATCCACAACATTCACTGAAATGTCCTTTCGAACACCCACAGGACAATGTCCAAAGAATTTCCCAAAGTTCCCACTTAGATCCCAAGGAACATCTGGGGGCTCCAGGGAACCAGGACACAACATCCCTAAAACTCCTTAACAAAACATCCTTGGGGAATGTCTATCAGGTTGACCTTCCAAAAGAAAACCTAACTTTGGAACAAACATATATGACACCCTCTTAACCGTGATGAAAGATCCTTTGCATAGTGTTGCTCGGAAGCCCTAATAGGACATCTCCAAATGTACCAAAATAAGGAGAACCTTTACAAACGTAGATTTTTAATTTATTATTAATACACACCTAAAATACGTTCAGATCAATAATTGTAAAATACATGTTTGTGTTTTAAAAATGGATTTGTTCTCCGCAGCTGCTTGTGTGCAGAAGTCATCCAGAAGTCGTTGGCTGCTTGGACTAGAGTGACTTGAATGTGGGTGATGCATAGCAGGGGTCAGAAAAGGGACAGCTAGAAGCCCAGAGGGAAGTAAGTGACATTGTGATCCAACCATAGCTCTGATAAGACTAATGCTCTTTAAAGTAAACAGCAGTGTTTTTCCAAACACCTACACACGCAGATGACAGTCGAGTTTTGTGATCCAGTCTGAAGAGAATGAGAGCGTTTAAAAAAACTAAAAAGAACAGAGCAATAAAATAATTAATCCAAAAATAGTATTCAAGTTTAAGACCAACTCACATGTATATACTATCACAAAGATATGCTGGCTCTGTGATCCAGTGACAAAAATAGCCTCTGTTGGTACTGTAGCCTCTCAATAGGAAATAATATGTCTTATGCGCAGTTTCCTCATATACCTTGCAATATGTTGTATGTTCCTTTTACACTTCTACTGTATTTATAAAATATCAGGGAGGCAAAAGGTAAGGTTTCTGGAATAAGCTCATCTTGTCACGTGGATGTGAAAAGTAAAAAATGAAAGCTGAGATAACGCCACAGGAAGCATGGGGACCAGCAGTCCCACGCTGTGGTGGAGCTTCACAAGATGCTGTCTGTTATTGGCTCTCTGTGTAAAATCATTCTGGTGTGTGTCAGAAAGGTAGTCACGGCTCCAGCATTCATGGATCCGGTGCAAACTAAAAATGGGAATCTGCGGAAGCAAGGAAATAAGGAGAGGTTTTAAGGTTTTGCGTCTCACTGTGTGTGCACCTGTGTGTGTGTGTGTGTCTGTGTGTGTCTGTGTGTGTCTGTGCATTGTGTAGACTGGGGATGGGGGGGGGGGGGGG
>JACXGK010005889.1:8463-31098 GCA_016801125.1 Novumbra hubbsi
CCCCCCCCCCCCCCCTAGATGTTCTCAATTCTTTAAAAGTCATTGTTAATAGGCTATACGTTTGTAGATAGATGTACCTCAGCTGTAAATCAACATCATTAAGAATTATAGGATTTTGTTGAGTCACTCAAACTGTAGATGTGATCAAACTGAAATTGTGTTTACATTTTGTGTGTGTTTGTGTCACAGAGAAATAAGAAGTATCAGAAGCCTGTCATATATTGACCCAGAGGCTTTCAAGGACCTTCCAAACTTACAGTACCTGTAAGTGGGGGCATTTTATTTACCCGTGTTATTCATGACCAAGAATCGAAGTTGACTGAGAACATAAAATATGTCATGGCTGCCTTTGGACTATAGAACATACATTCCTATTAAAAATATAATAATAAAAGGCTGCACTGAAACCAAAGGAATGCATGTGCTTAAGATCTTTGAGTTTAATCAATAACAAGACGTTCCTTTGCCTTGTTACTTAAAAAGCGGAGTGATGGGCCTGGATGAATATATAAACCAGTCAGAAAATCATTGACTGTTATGGATGCAAGGACTGAGAAAGACATCACCACAATTGTGTTAACCATATTTTGCCCCTGTAGGATGTTAGTGTACATTTACTTTGTTCACCTACGTTGGTGTGAAACAAGCCAATACTATTTCTTTTATTCGGGTACAAAAGAAAAAGAAACTCACAAGGCATTTATACTTGTTCTTCAAGTATCTATGGTTAAGTACAATTCATTTCTAGGCCCAAAAATGTAGATGGAAAAAGGTGAATATGGATCGGAAGATGAAGAAATGCAAAGATGTTAAAAAAGTGGTGAAATCCCCCATAGATAATTTGTTTGCTTTAGCCCTGGAATACCAGTGTCACACAGTGATTAACCTTCCCTATCCTTGATCCACATCGGAATCATGTGCTGGTTCCTACTTCAAAATAATTGTCCAACATAAAATGGCAATACCATCCAGATGAACCGACTGGTAGATTGTTATATGTTCCACTGCAGGGGAATCTTCAACACAGGCCTGGTGTCCTTCCCTGCCCTGGGCCAGATCCGCTCTTTGAGAGACGAATTCATCCTGTAGGTGTAGTACTTGTTTGTACCCTTGGATGTTTGTGCATCGATGTTAACGATGCATTATGGAGAACTGGTTGTTTGCCAATGCAGGGAAGCCTGGTTATAGAAACGACTACGAACACCCTACTGCGGTGTTTCCCAAACACGGTTTTCCTTAAGTACTCACACAGCTGTTTCAGATGAAAGACTTGGTGATTTTAATTGATCAACAAGTCTTTCATTTGGATCAGGTGTGTGGGTGTCAGGGAAAAAACTAAATGCGTACCCTTTTGGGACCCTGTGAACCAGGTTTGGAAAACACAGCCCCTACCAACACTTTCGGGAGAGGAATCATATGTACTACCCTTCATACGATAACACGTGGAAAAGAGGGGTGGTGACAACTTAGTCACTCGACTGGCCAAAGCATTAAAAAAATTACGTGTTCTGGCCTACATGTGTAGGATAACTCTGAAACCATGTGAGAGAGAGAAAAGGCTGCGATAAGATGGAACGATCAGATACAACTCTCAGTCCTCCTAGCAGTCACACTGTCTCTTTCCACCATGTCCTCCTTCTGCAACAGAGTAAGACAATAGTGACTGTGCATAGTGTCAAAGATAGTCCAGTAGTATCTCTGTCTCTGTCTGATCACCATTACCATGGAGATACTGAAGGAAAGAGCTTTGCTGGCTATCTGATGTTCTCTAGGAGCAACTGTAGTGGATCAAATGATAAAACGCGGTTTACAATCATTGCAACGTTGTTGCCTGAATAAAGACAGGCCACTGGGACTAGTTGATGAACATTATTTCACAGTATTTAAAATACTGAATGTATTCCTGTCACTTTTTCGTGTCTCTCACTCTTCCAGGGAAATAGTAGACAACCTCTTCATCAAAGTTATACCTGCCAACTCGTTCAGTGGGATCTCAGAGACAGAAATCAACTTGTGAGGAGTGAACAGCTTTCTTTGGTTATGATCCTAGTTTTTTCTTCTGCTGTGTATTTCTTCCTATATGCTTGTCATTTCAGCACAGCCTATTTGATTATCATAGGTTTGCTAACGTACCATGTAAACTGCCCTACTCTTGAGAGTGAAATGACATACTGTACCATAAAAACACTGTTATATAAAGTGCATCCAGGGCAACCTGCAGCATCTAGGCATATAATACATCTCTGGCCAGATGGCAGTGTAACAGAAGAGAGTAGGAAGTTGAGAAGAAGCTGTAACTTAAGCAATCCTATGTGTTGTTTAACAGGATCCTGAACAGCAATGGTCTGACCGACATCCAACCCTACGCTTTCAATGGAACCAGACTGGATGAAGTGTATGTCGATCTGTTAAAGCCTAACGCTACCTCTTCAATCCTTCTTCCAATTGCTGTCACCTTTTCATTCTAATGGCAGAAGAAAAAGTACAGAGGATTGATAACTAACCCAGCTGGTAGAATGGGCTGACAAGCTTGCCTTAATGAACTTGATTGAACTGCCTTGGCTGTAGACTAACAGGCTGTGTGGATGTAATGTACCTTCAGTGAACGCTGTCTGGTTAGTACGGGATACTGTAGCTTTTTAATAGCCTTTTCAGTAAACAGGGAAAAGGGGGATGAAATCATGTTTAAAGCAAATGACATATCAACATTTGTCAGTTCCTTCTGCATGTCTAAAGTGAATCTAACCATATAGAATTTTGTTTTTGGATTATAGAAAAATAAATGAAACACAACTGCACATTCACACGAATAATGCCGGCTGTGCTTTTATGTATAAATATTATAATTTGACTAATACTCAACAAAGATTTCTCTCAGCAAGTGTCACAGCAGCAAATATACGTTTTAGCCACAGTGGAGGAATCAGGTGCCTGCGTTTGATATTTGTTATATTAAGGCTTCCCAGAATAGTGTTACTTTGAAATGCACACCAGTCCAAAAGAACCAGACAAAGCCTTTCTTTGCTGTAAGTGACCTCCTGGTGTCACCGCCACCTACTTCTGGTCATGTGTTTTGTTGTTGTTATTAGAAAAAGGTGACTACATCCTTTTCATTAGTGACAGGTTATTACTCAGGGGCTAATGCTGCTTGTTAACTATTCTATTTTTCAGTTTTGTTTGAGGTAATTTTCTTTTTAAATGTGAGAACCAAAACAGATCAGTCCATCAGAATTGCCGCCAGTGGCAGATGAGAAGTAGTTTAGCATGTCACAGACACTAATCCTTTAGAGACAAAAGCCTGATGTGGGAATTTATCACAAATTCACTCAACAGCTCATTAATAGTCATTTATAGTGAAGAAACTCATCTGTCATCCTGAGCACCCGCTGAATTCTCCCACAAGGTGACCTTTGATGTTACCTTTTTAGGAAATCACTTTATAATTTCTTAATGTTTTTTTTAATTTTTATCTAGTATTTGTTTTGCATGAATAATAGCTTTACGTACATACTGTATTTATTATAGACAGAAGCAGGGGACATGGTGTAATTTGCTGGAGATTATGATTTGAGGCATATCATACTGGATGAACAATAGATAAAGTTCTATTATTATTGTGAATTTGATCACTGCTGGGTGATGACCAATCACATCTACACACTGACTCAAGGCTGGAGAGAGTGGCTTCGTTCAGCACAAATTGCTGCCGAAAATACTAGGACAAAAGCCAATGCAAGTAATTACAACATCAAATTCAAAGAATTTAAAAAGTACAGTTATGGTGAAAATATAGGGCAGGTTAATATGCAGAGAAACTTATATTGACATACCTCGCTGAATGTTGCCCAAGAATTGGACACTTAGTGAGAGCAAAGTTTTGTCAACTAGAGGCTTGCTAATTGGGCATTAGCCAAGCTGCATTTCTTAAGTCCAAAACAAAATGTACCACTTAACCGCGGCTAACCCCCCCCCCCCCATCCCCCATGTGCTTATGAACTGCATCTGATCTGTTAGTTGCGGCCCAAAATAACAGTTGTCAGAACGGTCAATGTCAGGAATATTTTGAATGCTGAATTGTGAATGACATCTAATTTGCCTCGAATGTACAAAACCTTGACCACAACCCTAATGACCGACATCAAAGAGCCACACACTGTTCCATCCACCCCCTTGCTGATGGTTGTCCATTATGGTTCCACTCTGTTCCTCATTCTGCTCTCCTCAGATCCCTGAATAAGAACTTGGCTCTGGTACGGTTAGATGAGAGGACATTTTCTGGCGTGATCAGTGGGCCAACTTCTTTGTGAGTGAAAGGCTTTTACTCTTCAAGTGCCACTTCATGAATAAATTACACATGTGAAAAAAAAAAACTGACCCTAGAATTTGGAATGAGACATGGGAAAGACATGCAACCTTGTCAAAGTTCACCCTTTCAGAAGCCTTTTCATTGAACATGTTTTTCATTCAAAAGTGCAGAAACAAAAAAGATTTTGTCAGTACATTATTGTTGTGAGCTCAGAGCGTGAATTCCACCACCCTCTTCTGTTCCCTCTCAAGAGACGTCTCGGATTCGAGAGTGAGCTCCTTACCCACTATCGGACTGGAGGCCGTTGAAAAACTGAGGGCTAAAAACACTTGGTCCCTCAAGAAATTACCTCCACTGAGGGCCTTCCAGCATCTGCAGAGCGCAGAGCTCACCTACCCTAGTCATTGCTGTGGGCTGAGCAAACTGAAGAGAAAACGAGGGTAAGAACGGGAAAGATACAAAAGAAGCTTGTTTCAGTTTGGAAGATCCTCTTAAAATATTGTTGCAGTACATATTCAGTGCATGTCAGGTTTTCCTCAAATGTATGGCCTGGATTTGCTGTGGATTCGGTCGTTTATATCTACTTTTTATATGACAGGGCAGGGGGTAAAAGGTTAGGGGGACAGGTAAGTAGAGGGAGACAGAGAGAACGAACACCGGTTGATGAGAGCCCCAAATCCCAGCCACCTTCAAACGGTTCTGATGAGAAGTGAATAGCCAGCTCAGTCACCACTACAGAGCCTTAGTGGTCACCAATACAGAAGATACCTTAGAAATTCATTACTAAAACCTTTTACATTTCAGGTCAATTCGACACAATATAGTTTGCCGTATCCAAATTTTGCTGAAAATTACCTTTTTTTGTGGCTAAAATGATCGAGCGTCATCGTAGGTTCATGCGTAAACAGAGTATTCCGCGATTAGTAATGGTTGCCTTGGTGAAATCACTTTCTTAACCCTATTAGCGTTTCCCTCTGCGCACATGCTCACATGGATGCATTCGATATTGTAGATACGTCGAGGCGGCCATCTGCAACCTGACCCGCTCGGCCAGGCGTCAGCGAGCCAAGAGGTCTTCTGGGACCGCCCATGAACCCTACGAGTGGCGCCACCCCTCCCCCCCCGACCTCCAGCACGCCGGCAGCA
The DNA here is from genome assembly GCA_016801125.1 of Novumbra hubbsi. Lineage (NCBI taxonomy): Eukaryota > Metazoa > Chordata > Actinopteri > Esociformes > Umbridae > Novumbra > Novumbra hubbsi. Next base: position 13,916 of record JACXGK010005889.1, read on the forward strand.
GGTTCTACCCCGGGGACAACCAGTACTACGACTGTCCCCCGTCAGGCGAGTGCTTCAGCGACGGCCTGTACATCGTGTTCCCCACGGAAGGCCCCGACGGAGGCTTCGACTACACCCTCTGTGACGATGACCTGGAGGACCAGAGTGTCCCCTGCACCCCTCTGCCTGACGCCTTCAACCCCTGCGAGGACGTGATGAGCCTGGGGTTCCTGCGGGTGTCCATCTGGCTAGTCAGCCTTTTAGCCGTCCTAGCTAACCTCCTGGTCCTATTCATCATGCTGACCAGCCGTTTCAAGCTGACCATCACCCGCTTCCTCCTGTGCAATCTGGCCACGGCGGACTTCTGCATGGGCACTTACCTCCTGCTAATCGCGTCCGTGGACCTCCACACGCGCTCCCGGTACCACCACTACGCCATCGCCTGGCAGACAGGCGTCGGGTGTCAACTGGCCGGGGCGCTCACCGTGTTCGCCTGCGAGCTGTCGGTGTTCACGCTGACCGCCATCACCCTCCAGCGCTGGCACGCCATCACGGTCGCCATGAGGCCCGAGAGGAAGCTGCGGCTGCGCCACGTAGCCGCGCTCATGCTAGCCGGCTGGCTGCTGTGCTCGGCGCTGGCCGTGCTGCCACTGGCCGGCGTCAGCAGCTACCGGAGGGTCAGCATCTGTCTGCCCGTGGACACGGGCTCGCCCGCCGCAGCCGTCTACGTGGTGACCCTGCTGGTGCTGAACATGGTGGCGTTCGCGGCGGTGTGCGTGTGCTACGTGCACATCTACTGCATGGTGCACAACCCCCGGCACCTGTCCAGCCGAGGGGACGCCAGCATGGCCAAGCGCATGGCCGTGCTCATCTTCACCAACTTCCTGTGCCTGGGGCCCATCTCCTTCTTCGGCCTGTCCGCTGTGCTGCACCGGCCTCTCATCACGGTCACCGACTCCAAGGTTCCTCGCTCTAAATGTCAGCTCTTCGTCGTCCATCCCCGCCCGCATCATCTTCACGTACACCCCCACCCCGTTTGTTATCTTGGTCTTGAGGAACCTTTCAGCTCACCTTCCCTCCATCCTGTAATCATCCTGGTTTTCATTCACTTGCGTGTCGTCAGCCTCTAGTGATAGAGATCATTTGTTTTGATTCTCGACCGTTCTCCAATCATCATCGTCCTGATCTCTATTCACCAACTCATTGGTCCATATCTTTCTCCAGGTGCTGCTGGTGTTGTTTTACCCTTTGAACTCATGTGCCAACCCGTTCCTGTATGGCATCCTGACGCGGGCCTTCCACGGGGATGTCCTAATGCTGCTGAGTCGCGTGGGGCTCTGTCAGCACCAGTCCCAGCTCTACCGAGGAGCACGAGCCATCAAGAACAGCACCGCAGCGGGAAGGAAGAACCAAGGGTTCCCAAGTCCTGGAGCTCCACAGAGGCAGAGAGTTGAGAGACACCAATGAGAAGGTTGTACAACGTGAGGGACCCATGGTGTTTTCAAGATCTAGTATGTTTTACAACCATTGCAAAGATAGGTGGCATTCACATATTGTATGCCTACACAAGTTACACAGGGTTCCATAACCTTTTCGAGAGGACCGCTACGTTTCCGGTCCGAAAATTAGGTGGACAACCCAGTTTGGGAAAGTTTAGTTGATGTTGGAAATTTGAAATCCCCTGTTTAATGTACGTCATGCATGGTTTTGTTATTGAATTTACATTTAATATTCTGGGTTTGCCTGGAACCAGAGTAGAAGCTGGATGAGGTGCAAGTCAGTTTCTGTGAGGTACAATGCAACGAATACAACAATGCAAGTACATAAAAAGCGTTAAGCAATATCCTCTAAAGCGGTGGTTCTCAACCCATTCCTCTGGGAACCCCAGCCAGTCCGGGTATTTGAACTACCCGTTAGCTAGCGCACATAATCCTCAAGCCCTTGATTAGTGTATCTGCTGTGCTTGTTCCGGGCTGCAGCTAAGATGTGGAATGTCTGGGGTTCCCTGAGGAATGGGTTACAAACCACTGCTCTAAAGGGATGTGTATTTTAATGATCAGTTAGTCATTAATGAGATTTTGGTTTGGTATATATATATATATATATATAAATATAGTAGTCTACTTAAGAAGTATTGACAACCTTTATGAAGAGTTTAAGCAAAAAAATAACACAATTTTTTGGCCTCAACTTCAAGTGGTAGCCATGTACATTTATTTCAACACAAAACATTTTAGTGAGTTGACACCTGATTTAGTGAAGCCTCCCCTGGAGTGGATAACGGCACTGAGACTCCTCCTGTGAAGTCTGACAAGGTTGGCACACGATTCTGGAGGCGTGTTAGACCGCTCCATGCGGCACACTTCAAGGACCTTCATAGTCTAATTGCACTCTTCAATTCAGACTAAAATTCAGAGACCATGTGACAGCCATTGCAAGACATTGATCTTGTGGTCCTGCAACCATTTCCGTGTTGATTTTAACATTAAATGGATGCCATCAATCTTAACGAGAGCCCCTGAACCGCAAACCTTGTATGCAGTCAAGCTTGGTTGTCACACGCGCAGTTGGTGCGCATGTGTCTCAGTTGGTGCGCATGTGTCTCAGTTGGTGCGCATGTGTCTCAGTTGGTGCGCATGTGTCTCAGTTGGTGCGCATGTGTCTCAGTTGGTGCGCATGTGTCTCAGTTGGTGCGCATGTGTCTCAGTTGGTGCGCATGTGTCTCAGTTGGTGCGCATGTGTCTCAGATGGGGTGCATGTGTCTCAGTTGACCACAACATGCATCCCTAGACCATCACTGCCCCACTGCCGAACCGGTCATGCTGGATGATGTTGCAGGCAGCTTAACATTCACTGCGGCGTCTGCAGACTCACGTCTGTCATGTGCTCAGTGTGATCCTGCTCTCATCTGTGAAGAGATCGTGGGCGCCAATGGCGGACCTGCCAATTCTGGTGTTCTCTGGCCAATGCCTATCGAGCTCCATGGTGCAGGGCTGTAAACCCATGTCCCAGTAGAGGATGTTGGGCCCTCATGCAACCCTAATGGAGTATGTTTCTCACAGTTTGGTCAGAAGAATGTACACCAGTAGCCAGCTGGAGGTCAGGGCTCTGGCGGTGCTCCTCCTCACAGATAGCGGTCCTGTTGCTGGGTTGATGCCCTTCTACAGCCATGTCCAGCTCTCCTGGTGTAATGGCTCGTCTCCTGGTATTTTCTCTATGCACTTGAGACTGTACAGGGAGACCCAGCAAACCTTCATGCGATGGCACCTATGGACGTGCCATCTTGGAGGAGCTGGACGGCCTGGGCAACCTGTACGGGCTGAGGTATCGCCTCGTGCTACCAATAGTGACAAGGACACTAGCAAAAGTAGAGAAGAATCAGTCAGGAGGGATAAAGAGCGAGCAACTGTCTGTGACCTCCAACTTGCTGTTACCTTTCCAGTGCACCTGTTGTCTCTTGCATCAAAACAGGTGACATGGATTCACTGACAGTGGAGAGATTGATATCCCTGTTTAACTGAATTGGTGTTATTAAGTGCTTTGTTGTTCTTTTTGAGCAAAGTGTTTGAGGCCAAAATATTACTCACTGTATGTTTATTTTTTGCATTCACTTTTCCTTATTTTCATAAGGAGTGCCAGTAGTTGACTTGAGTTAAGTACAGATGAGTAGAAAAGCATTAGTTGAGAAAAATAGATTTAATTAATTCTGTTTGAAATACCAACATTATCAAACATACATCTTAAACAGTCTTAAGTACTCTAGTTAGATCTGTCATAAGAACAGATCTTATCAATGTATTATTGCAGCTAATCATTTAAACAGATTAAATGTACATAACACAAAGCCATTTACTGTACAGGATGATCCCATCTCCCAAAATGCATACTTTGTAGCAGAACCCAATCTTTAAATTAAAATGTTGTCATTAAGAAAAGAAAAATGACTTTGACAGATTACATGAAATGTTATTATCATGACTTTACATGCATAATGTTTCCCAATAAAGTAGTTAACTTTTTTAACCAGAAAAAAAATCAACCTAATAGCTTCTTGGTATAGATAACTTACTGTTGAAAATTTTTAAATATTTTAGATCTTCTGTTTATAGTTTTTCAGACTAGATTTCTAACCAGATCTGCACTTCTCTAACCTGCTACAAACATGCGTTTACCTTTTTCTCTATTAAAAAAGGATATGAAAATTACCTATTTTCCATTAAATTTGCTATATTTGTAAACAATATTGAAATATTGTAATTTATGACAATTTCAGAACCTGATTAGCTTCTAGAATAAAACAATCAACTATTCAATCTATATAAAATACAGAAACTCTTCTTAACAGTACATTTATTTAGCTCTCGAGTATAAAATTCCCTCTGTTAACGGACTTTCAATATTCTTTTCTAATGAGCCTTTTTTGCAGCCAATGTACCTAAAAGACAACAATAGTCTACTGTAATAAGCTAAAATGTACACCTGTAAACCTTTAGACAGTGTCTATAGCAGCGTATCGTTATATTCATACAGTTACTTGTTCACATTAAGTGAAAATTAGTAGTACACACATTGTACAAATATGGAAAAATAAAAACGCATAAAAAGCGATCGCCAAGCAAAATCATTGTCCTTAAAATGCTTAGTAGTACTCATTAAATTTAAAAGTACAGCCAAAAATGGTTTTGTTGTTGTTAGGTGTATTACTCTGCATAATGGACAATTAACAGTTATTATAGTTAACTAATGTGTAGACAACCATTTCATCTCACAGGACCAAGACACGTACTGGTAAGGCCTTTTGAAGGAACTAGAGACTTGGCAAGAGAAATCCAAAGGACTCATATTCTTACCCGAATCCTTGCTGACTGAACCTGAGACTATTCAGATGAATACTAAACAGGGCACCAACTCCGTCACACTGAAAATAAAAGCTGCAGAAAATACATAGAAGCAGTTGGAATGAAAAGGTGTACACACGGCTTACAACTGAAAAGAAAAAAAAAAAAAAACTATGGCTATACTCTTCACTACATACTCCAGTACAATACTTTTTTGCGATTTGACAAACCTTAAAGTGTAGGAAATCCCCTCTACAGCTAAGACTTCAACTACTCTAATCCTGGAATAGGGGGCAAGTATTCCAGACCAACTCAAGTACTCGGTTGAAATGCCTGGCTTTGCAACGTCTTGAAACAAATCCTCAAAGAACTCAATGTCTCTCGACTCACAGACAATAACATCAGTTTTACACAATCTATTTCTAACGGAACCTCCTGGAACATTGTTGTGTTGTACCCCACAGGGAAAACACCACCAGGTAGGGTCAATCCATCAACAATAAATTCAGGATTAGATCCAACGTATTGTTGTCCCTCAGCAGGACAATCTTTGCCAAATGTCTTTCTTCTGACGGTTCTGTACTTTCCCTTTCCTTAAATACCCGAAATAATTGTCAGCATTTTCATTCATGTCTACAGTTACTAAGATCATTTGTAATAATTTCCACATTGTCCCACATTTTGCGTTGTCTTTTTATTCTTTGAATAACTTACTTATGCTCCTCTATAACAAAGTATTTATGCATTCTCCATTATGACCAAGTGTTTTCAATCAATTCAATGGCGGTTTTTACTTTCAGGGGTCAATTTCTTGCAAATATAACTTGTGGCAAAAAAGTCCATGAGCACATTCTGCACCAGAGCCTCCTCTCGGACCCTTATGGCTCTAAAGTATAGAATGAACCCAAAGCCCTGCGCTACAAGTTAGCACTTCCAACCGTTTGGATCCTCTTACTGCTGGTAAGAATGAATGATAGCAAGCCAAACATTGAAATACTGTCGTTTAAGGTAAAGCAATACTCCAAATCATAGTAAAATATGATTTCCTGCCCAGCACAAGCCTGAAACATGTATGTCTTGCATGTTTAGCCAGTGAAATGACTAGTCCTTGGCCAATATCTTCCTGTCCAGTTCTTCAAAGTGCAAAAAGTGACATTTCTACCCTCCCGTGTGGAAAAGGCAGTGTCTCCCTCCATCCAGTGTGGCTGTTAATGTGTTCACTGTTGTAGACACTCTCCAGGCAGCTCTGGTTCCAACGTGGGGCTGCTGCTCTCTGAAACGCCATCTGCCTTCAGTTCTATTGGCACCTGGGGGGACGGGAGGAATAATATGGTCAAGCAGGAAAACACAAGGTCAAACGTTAACTACAGTCGGCTTATGTCGCTCTTTAATTATTTTTATGGTGTTCCTAACAATTCCCGATTATGCCCCAGAGCAGCAACTCCCCAGCAGGTGCCCTCAAGCCCTCCAATGCACATCTTTCGTCGAGCTCTTCTGCTTGGTTTCACACGGCTCGCCCAACCAGGAAGTTCCCAGCACAACAACCGCAGTGATGCACACAGGTGCATGACCGACCACAAGGGGGTGCGACGAGACAAGGCAGTCTTGTTCAACATCCACACCTGGCGGCAAGGAGCCAATTCATGCCACCCTCTGCTGGATCCCCAGGCACTGCTGAGACCAGGGGTCAAACAATCGGCCTGACAGAGTCGTATTCACGGAATAGATGTTTCACACATTTTGTGTGTAATATGTTTTGCTTTGCCTAAGAGCAGACTGATATTCATTTTTTTTAGCTCGTCACCTCCGGATTCAATTAATGGCCCAAAGATGTAATCACAAATAGACCACATGCTACCATACAGGGGTTGTTGAAAATGGAGACGTGTCCATTCTATGTAACAAAGGGGCAGTGCCGTTTTGTTGTGTAACAGCACTCCTACCAGAGGAACCCTAATTAAAGCGAGAGAACAGAAAAAGTGGAAAGGAAAAAGGAGTGAAGACAAAGTTAAGCCCACGGTAAGAATGTTACTGTTGTCTCTGGCCACCAGGTGGCGATCATAGCCCATACAGTAAGATGGATGATGAGACCATTATTTAGCAATATTTTTTCCACAGAGACTTGCAGCACTTAAAATAGCATTAGTTTAATCACTAAATGTATTGAACTTGCTGCTGCCGCTTTTTTATTTCATTTATATGCCTGTTATGTTCAATTTCTGCTCTATGACATTGTGTGAATTTATGATACTGGTTTACAGCTCTTTGTTTTTTAGGGTTTTTAAAACTAGGTTGCTTTCCATTGATAACATCCATAAAAAGTACATTTCTACTGCAACTTACTTTTGTACAGGGAATTATAGAAAGTCCCATAAGAAAAGTTGAGAGGCTAAAATGTACAGTGCCCAAGGAAAGTTTTCAGACTACTTCAAGTTCTCCACATTTCACTGTGTTAAAGAGTTAATTAACAATTAATTAAATGAAAAATTATGCCATCAATCTATACACCATACCCCACGTAATGAAGCCAAATTAGTTTTTAGAAGTAAAAATACATCTAGGTACATTTAAATACTTAAGTACATGAAAGAATCTTCATTCAGTGCTCTGTGGAAGTGCCTTTGGGTTTGGGTTGTTTTAGGTATCCACCAACTACACAAGCACACCTGGTTTCTCCCATTCTTCCTTATAGATCCTCTCAAGCTTGGATGGTGTGCGTCAATGCACTGTGGCTTTCAGGCTTCCCTGTAAATGTTCAGGAGGGTTCAGACTTGAGCTGGCCCACTGAAAGACATTCACAAACAAAGGAAGTGTCCCCGTTTGCAGGATGTCCCCACCAACATGTTTCAGCATAGTATTTGCCAAGTGTTGACCATTATTTTTGGAGGCTTGGGGGCTAATTGTTTAATTTTGGATTCAACAACTTCATGTGATCTTTTCCCTCATGCACCTATAGACGGCATGTCATTTATTCAAAAAGGGCTTCAGTCTATTCGCTCTTCCGCAGTGGCCTGTTGGATGGAGTACTCCAACCACGGCTACCAGCCAATCAGCCTTCAGTATTAAAACCACTCAATTTATAATAGGCTGCATATCATGACCTGGTATGACATCACATCACTTTTTACTGCTCTAATTGCGTTAGTGACCAGTGTATAACAGCAGTAAGGCATTTTGGAGCGTGAGGGCATATTACCATTATTCAACCACTAAGCGCTGTGTCCAGGCCCTCAGCAAAGCCTCATGTCTAAGAAGAGCTCTTAGTCATAGTATATTGGCAATATAACACAGCCCCTAGGGCCCTAAATATAGCTCTCTATAGACGTTTCCAAATGCTAACAGTCTGACATTAGATGTGTTCACCCCATTGAGGAATGTGTCAAGGGTGCCGCCTCTCAACCTTGCTTTTGGTTTTATTTTCAGAATCTTTGGACTGCTTACAAATTACAAAAACAAATGTGGCCCATTTCATTTCAAAATCCTGATGTGGCCCCCGAGCCAGAATACTTGCCCCCCCCCTGGGCTAGAGTCTAGTAAATAACAACCTTTCACACTGATGCTGCATGAGAGTCTTAGCGTGTAAACAATATAAAAAAAATCTTGCAACACCGAGGTCAGAGACCTTCATCAAGGATTTGATTTCCCATCTCTGGAAACATTTCATAAACGCTGCCACGAGGGAGGTTGAGGCTGGCAGACGTAAGCAGAAGATAGTGTTGTTGGTCATAGCACTAGGCTACCATCTGGCCACCTGGATAAGCAGGTTGATCTAGGGACTACATTGGTAAATAGCATGCTGTAATCTGGACACACAGATCCCTGCGTCGGACTGGCTGATCGTAACCAGCTGTCACCTTACACTTGATAAGCCTGAAGCTCTCCATTTCTGTGAAACTTAACCTGGGACCCCATAGTAGACTTTATAAACTTTAATATACACATAAGATTATTATTATGTTTTAAAATGGTTTAATCTGAGTGGATGGTTAGAGGGTCACAACAGTAATAATTAGAACAATCGTTTCCATCCATTGACAAACACATAATTGCTCAAATTTGATGTGGAGGAAAATATTTCTTAAACTCAAAACAATATTTACCTGTTGTCAATCCCTATTCAATAAATAATTACTTTAAGGTTAACTATTTATGTTGTCCATATTTACCTAGGGTGCCAATAATTCTGGAGGGTAAATAGTTCACCTCTATAAAATCATCGTCATCGTTTTAGAATCAATCTGAAGGTATTTGCCAAAAGACAACAAACATGTATATATGTACATGTACATATGTATAAAATGTATTGGGTATATTACACCCAATAAATGCCACTGTTGCAATTCCATAGGAAACACTAAACAATTCCCTCATGAGCTTCATATCCTAGGAAGAACACATTAAATATTTGCTTAAATCTTCCTAATGCCATACTATGGACATAGAATGATTCATTAAGATACCCAAGACTTTATTTAGCAAAAACCGTTTGACATTAGTCAAAACCCAGTAAATGTTCCACGTGGCAAGGCTAGTGCCAAAGTGACTCAATGGGTGTGCCAACAGGTAATAGTTGGGGTAAATGGACTTGGACCCGTTGGAACATTACAAGGAAATGCCAGGTACAGATAGAAAGGAACCTCCCACTCTCAACCCCTCTACGTAGCATCTAGACTTCCACCAACCAGGATAAACAACATGGGTACAGGGAGGTGGGACAGAGAGCACATTATTACAGTAACAATGACCCCCAGTCAGTCATGGCTCCATAAGATTCATTCTGGCATGGGGGGGGGTCATCAGTGGTTTAGCTTCATGAAAACACTTATGGGGATTCAGTTGGTTGTTGTGTTGACCTGCAGAGGCTCTGCTGACCACACGCCTGCCTTAGTGGGAGGCAGAGCGATTACTCATCGTGTTTAATTACATGCTGGGACTGCTTACTCTTGCACCCATACTGTATGCACAAGTGCGCACACGCACACACACGCAAAAAACACACCACTCTTTTCCTCTCTCACCCACTGCAGCGGGGCCAGAAGGCTCCCAGCATGTGTTACTTTACCCTGTCAGCACACGTACACTCACACGCACACTCACACGCACACTCACACGCACACTCACACGCACACTGGGCCAGAACTGGCCCGTTAAGGATGGAAGAACACGCCTCCTCTTACCTGGTAGGAGTAGTGGGATTTGTAAGTGACCCACTTCCTAACTTGGGCCCGGTCCTCCACAGACAGGGAGCGGACGGAGGCTTTGGAGGCAGAGGCAGCAGGCATGTCGAACTCCACCTCCAGGTAGTTCTGCAGCGAGTCGGGCACCTCCCGGTCCGAACCCAGCTCCAGACGACAGAAGAAGGTGTGAGGGTGGCCCGACGCTGGCAGGGGAACAGACCAACACTCATTTAAGATCAGAATGATCTGGTCGTCAATTTGAACACAGGAACTTGGGCACCCAGGAACCAATAAGGGGTGAACGGTTCATACACTCATACACTCATACGTAAGCACACACATGCATCAATGATCACACATTTCAAGTATGATTATCGTTCTTGGTGGGTACACACACCACCCCAAGAAAAATTGTTGGAAGTATAAATAAAAGGGTCAACAAGCCACCAAGAGGTCAATAATAACTCGGAATAAGAAACAAAGTTCCACTGCCCTGATGTTAAGAGTAAATCATGTCAACACACTAAACGGTTAGTCGCTCTGGATACGATTACTAAAATGTAAATGTAAGAAAATGCAAGAAAAGGTCAATTTGTGCCCAGGAGCTCCAGAAAGCTGGTCCAGAGAGAAACGGGGCAGAGGAGGATGTTAACAACCCTGGGTCATGTCAAAGGGGTTTAGAGGTGAACTAAGGCATTTTGAAGATGTGGCAATAATGTGGAAACATGTTTTCAGTTTGGGTGAGGCTAAAATGGTACTTGTTGGCCTAAATGCAAAAACAAAGCATTTTAAGTTTGGTGCAAAGCCGCTCTCACCCTGAGAACGCCACACCTAGGTGTAATCCAGAGTAGCGGAAATACCTACTCTCATTTCTATGATGAATTATAAGAACCATTGAGGGGGTAAAAAGTTCCTTGAGGGGGTGAATACGTATGAACAAAAATCGAAGCAAAAAAGGAATGAGGACGAGACAAAAATACCCCCAAAACAAAGAGCGGAGAACGAAAGAAAATGGAGGGTCGCATTTAAGAAGAGACGAGCAGGAAGGAGAAGCAGAGCAGAAGAAAGTGGGCCAAAGCAGGGGACAAGAAAGGTGCAAAGGAACGGAGAGAAAGGGTTTAGAGTAGGAGGGAAGAGGAGAGAGGCCCACCCAAATGGGGGAGGGGGGGGGGGGAGCAACCATGTGTCAGGGCCAGTGTATTTACAATGGAAGCCTGTGGCCGGTTGGTTTGTGAGATAATGCATAGTGACAGCCAGGGCTTTGTCTGGCCAATCGGCACTGAGGACAGGCAGCCATGCTGACGGGCTGCCGAAAGGCCTGGAGGGGGGCCACATTCTGACAGAGACACGCTAACGCTGGACGGAGGCCGGGGAGAACGTACACACAGGCCAGCGCATACAGACAGACCAACACACCACACCGCCGTCTGTGCCTGGGGACGGGACTATTGACAGGGTGTGCACAGGGTAATGACAGTAACAGATCCATTTTCATCTCGTCTTACTGCTGGGTGAAATAGACACCGCGTCCTGTCCCCCTTTGCACCGTGAAATACCAACAATGTGACATGAATGAGACTACAAGGCTGGGCGCAACATTCGCGCAGTTTCATTTACAGACGGTCAGGGATGTCCTTTCAAGTAACTCAACTAACGGGAGGACTTAACCTGATACTTATTTAGGGCTATAATCCTTAAATGGATAACATGATAATATACATAGGAAAATATTAATTCAAAAACCAAATTAAGCTGGTGTAATTTCGAATGCAAAAATGTCAACTGGATAAACTAAAATGGCTCTTTGGTTAGCCTTTGCGGATGTTCAAGAAGTAATCTAAACAACAGTAAGTGATGCTTGTAGCTTAAATAGTCATTATTGGATATCAAAGTAGCTAGCAGCAGTGTTTTGTCAAATGTGTTAGAAACATCGCCAGTTTGTGAAATTATTTTACTTTTTGTTGACTGCAAAATGATAAGCACAAATATTTACTATCCCTGATGCTAATATTTAACAACTTAATACTAATAACATTATTGTATTTACCAAACCATTACAATTTTGTCACATCTCAAATACCCGACGTAACATACTGACCTTTTGCAGTTGACTGAGAACATGTGGGAATGTACCACTATGATCTGGGGGGGAGGTTCTGGGAAAGAACAGGGAATGAGAAAGTCCAAAAAACTAAGTGACAGTGTTGTTAATGTGACATGACAACTGGGCCGAAGGGGATGGATCTGATCCTCTGCACGCGTCAACGTTTAGGAGCAGTTACCCCGACACAGATTAAGACTTTTGATGGTAAGTCATCAGTAACCACCGCACAGCATCAGAAAATAAACCATCGGTCAACCGGTGAAACACCTAAACCATTTCTGTGACATTCTCGCATTTTCCAGAAATCTTTGTGTCAAGTGAAAATAACCAGTAATTCCATGATCCTTGGACAGGACTACTGAGTTCCGCTTGGCTGGTGTATATTGTCTTTGAATGCATCTAATGTATATGAAACTAATCAAGATGAAACCCCCTAAAACATACCAACACTTCCTTACCTGAGTTTTTGTCAGGCAGGCGGCTGAGTCTCCAAACCACGGCTATAAAAGCCTGTTCATACTTGGCCGTGCCAAGGGTGACCCTCATCACAGGCTCTGACCCGGAAGTACTCGCCGTGCCAAAGCTGGCACCTTTGTTGAACCGGGCCTTAAGTGACCTCTCACCCATCACTCCCTCCCGACGGAAGTTCTTGGCCCAGATTTCCGGGATAGAATAGCGGATCTAAGGGCACGATAACCATTGTTAGGAAATAGGGTAGAGGTCAATCTCCTTTCAATTCCAGACCAAAAACATTTGGAAATATTTTAGTAGAATAGCAACAATTTGTCTGCGAATTGAGTGGCCTCAAAGATGTCGGGCGATGACCGAGAGGAAGTCACGCAATATAATCTCACCATTATATTCTCGCACGGGATGACATTCAAAGCTTCCCGATTGGACGAGAAGCCCTGTGACATCACTAGCCAGGACTGCAGCGTGACCTCGGCGCCGCGTATGGAGGCAACGGTGCGCAGCGTGAAGGGGAGGGTCTTCTCAGCAAAGGCCGTGCGGAAGGCAAGCAGCTGGAAGCGCCGGCGGGGCGGCGGCGTGAAGACGACGCGCCGCGACGACAGGAACTCGGGCGTGTAAGCGTGTTCGCCATGAAGCTCGCAGTCGCGCAGGCGGATCCAGCGCGTGGTCGTGTTGGGGATGATGTCATGCCGGGAAACCACCTCCTTACCTTTGACCTGAACAAACGAAAAATCGCCTTAATCGGAGTGCCTGGATAGGTAGATATTGTGGATCCCAGCAGCAGACTCTGAGGTAAACGCCCAGCCCCTAGATGTCTCCGCCTCTCTCACGCCGTCGAGCTACCCGGCAGGACCCACTCTCCACCCGACTCTTCCGCCTCATCCTACCTGGACATCGTTAAGTCCGAGACGGCAGTCCACCGATGCAGAGAGGAATGCCAGCACGTGCACCCGTGTCACCACAAGCTGCTTCAGAATCCTCCCGTCTCCAGCAGCGACCGTCCCATAGAACTCATCCTTAACCTCCACCTGCACCTCCTCCTCCGTCAGCGCCGTGCCGACGGGCGAACCCGCCATCCCCGTCAACATCCCGCTCGCGTCAGCTGGCAAACGCCTCAGCATCTCCACCAGCGAGTGCCGAAAACTCAAGTAGTCGTGGTAACTGGCGGTGCCCAGCTTCACCAGTTGTTCGCGGATCGGCTGGTGGGTGACGGGTGACTTTGGCTGGATCCGCCTTCTCTCGCGGTATTGGACAAGGTCCACGCTAATGGTGTGTACGCGGCCGTCTTGGTCGTAGTTCTGCAGACGGTGCTCGGATGCCTCATGGCGAGGGTCCAGCTTCAGGGTCCTAAAGGGTTTCTCCAGGCCTTTCTCATAAAACAACTGCAGCATGCCGTCTTCAGAGAGGCGAACGTAGATAGGCCCCCAATGTCGTGAGGACATGATGTTCTTCTTCTCTGGTATTCGAAGCAGCATGGCCCAGCCCTTCTGAGGAGCCAAGTGGTTTGGGAGGTAGGGATTACTTTCCTCATCTCCCACCACCCCATCTTCCACTGCCTCTTGCGCCTCTTCAACAGAGTCGTCCGGCAGAGTGGGGCTTCCTGGGTCATCCAGGTCTACAATATGGAGGTTTCTCATCCGATTTAGGTCGAGACGCCCTTTGGGAGGAGCAGCCGTCTCTCCTACTCCGCTGGGCTCGAATTCAGAGGTGAAGACTACGTTGGATTCTCGTTTGGCCTCTTGGCAGGAGAAAGGGAAGCTAAATGTGAACGCGCAGGGAGCGCTGTCTCTGTGGAGGGCAGGGCCATCGCTCTGAACCGCCTGCGATGGGACTTCCAGTTTGCAGTCGAAGTAAGAACTAAAGGGGTTGATGTGAGAAGGCTGGATATCACCGAGATCTTCACAATGGAAAGGATTCTTCTTGGTGTAGGGTGTTGTGCCGAGCGCTCGAGGCAGGGTCCCGTCTGGCGTCAGGTCCAGGAGGTGGCGGTCCTGGATCCTGTTCTCGTTCCCAACATCAGGAAGAGAATGAATCAGGTTACTGCTGGTGTCCTGGATGTTGCCCAGGTGGTGGGTGTGGGAGGGGCGCTCCAGGCAGGGGAGCTGTGGCATGTCTTCATCATCATCATCATTAAACGTCACCCATGAAGAAAAGCGCCCTGTGGAGGAGGGCGTCTCTGATTGGCTGCTCGGTAGCTTGGTGTTGGATGTCCAGCTGACTGAATCCATCTCTATGCCTTCATCCTCTGGGAACACTGAAGAATCTGAACAGACAAAAACATGGACACTAAGAACAGAATGTGGTGCAGTAGTATTATAATATACACTGTACATGCATTGTATGACTCGTTCTTTGCATAAGAAATCAATGAAATGATAGAGACGAAACTATGGAATCAATAGAGGGTGGAGATTTAGCTGAAAGAGCAGTAAGCCAGATTGGACTCATCTAGACTATATGAAATAGTTTATTGAAACAGAAAATGTATAAGAGAATGTATAAGAGAATGTCTGGTATAAGAAGGGTTTAGGGGAGAGTGACCTCACGGTTTGAACCAAACAAACAAATAAATGGCAGGCTATATTACAGCCAAGGCTTTAACTGCTGCTTAACTCTCATATTAACTCACACTGCCAGGGAAGCTATCGCCACACAAGTTGGTGGCTCACCTCAGGACCGTAGGACAGAATCCCAGTCACCGAGTTAAGTAGCTGGGCTTGGGGGTTATGATTTAATTATGGTCGCCTTGCCTCGTTGCGCTCTGGAGACTCCTTGTTGCAGGTTTGGGCGCCTGTGAGCTTAATCAAAAGTAGTGGCTGAGATAACGCGCTCGCTTATGCCCAGAACAACATCAGGTGTGTGTTGAAAGACAAAGCTTGACATCAACTGCCCACAGCTCACTGAGCGTTGCTGCAATTAGCTAGGGCTTTAATCTCAAATTCGATATCACAAAATCAGGGGGGAAAAAAGTGTTGAAAGCGAGTATGAGGAGACTACAAGTCGATGCTAACTGACAGACACAAAATATATAAAATATTTGATAAACATTTAGTGTATTTGTGCTAGTAATATAGTAATAATCATACATATGGCCCCGATTCATCACACATATGACCCATCTAAAGTGCAAGGATGGCTATACATTTTTCTATGAACACATTTTTTTTGTTGAAGTGTACAGAACTGATTAACAAAAGTAAAATACAGAAAAAAAAAAAAAATTAAAGAGTGCACCAAATAGCTCTACCATTAATCAGAACTCAATAAGAATGACAGACTGTGTGTGTGTGTGTGTATACAAACATGCAGACATGGTTCATTCCAATACGACTGCTGACACGGGGTTGTGTATTGTTTAAACTGTTCGTGTCAGCAGATACAGGTTTCCCCACTTTGTTTAAGCAAACAACATTACACAAAAATGTTAGCATATATAGTACTGAACAAAACTGAAAATATTGCTGTAAACTAAATAGGATGATTACTTTTCACCATTGCAAAGGTTTTTGGGGTATTTTAGCATCCAGAACAAAAGAGCTCAGTGTGGCCTAGGGTGTCCGCCAGACAAACCTTTGGTACTGATCAAGTTTCCGGTTCAATGAATCAGCATACAAGCGCCTTGTGACTGAAGTGAATATCATTCGACTCCCTCAGAATGTAACACATTCTCGCTCATCCTTCCAAAGGAGAAAAGAACATTTATTCAGCTGTTGCTAAGCTCCCACCAGGAGAGCCAGAGTGACAAGGGCACTGGGAAAAAGACAGGGGGGAGGGAGAGAGGAGGGACACATGAGAGGAGGGGGGAGAAGATAGATGTGCAACCTCTGAACAACGAGAATGCAGGCCCGACTCCGCTGTATGATGGTGGGAAACTCATTTGCGGAGGAGGGAAACACACATTGGCCGCGAATGAAACCCACCGAGCATGGCGGCTCCAGCACCGAAGACATAACTAACACGCACAGTGCCGCAGGCAAATTAACCAGCAGCGCGACGACAAGTCTCCATTCAAACCAACAACAGAATAATACTAATCCACTGGCCCTTCCACTAGCCAGTGCCTTGGTAAATCATTCCCTCTCCTTACACTACATTACCCATGAATCACTGCTGCGTGGCTCTCAAAAGAGATCTGAGGCGGGACGGTTTCCAGGCATCCGAGAGGGCTACAGGGGGGAGTTGTGTGTGCCGCCAACAACACCTGAACAGGGTGTGGAACTACATGGAGCCCGGCACCTTCCGTGGCAGTAGTGAGCTGCGAGAGGGCAAGTCTCCTCACGTCAGGACGGGGGAAGAACAGATGGGGACGAAGGGGAACGTCTAGCTGGAAGAGTCGAGAGGATTCATTGGCACAAAGTACCGTTGCATTGAATTCCCACGCGCTCGCACGGCCTGTTCTACAAGGACTAGGTGGCAGATTATTTAGCACCATTTTAATATAGTCATCAAAACATAATTACACGGAAATTGTACAGCTGCTGCTGAACTGCTGAGGCCTCGGAAACGTAACGTTGTTTTGGTTTCATTTGCTTTGTATTGAATGCGAAACACACACACACACACACACACACAGTTCCTTTGCAGGAAAGCCACAGGCGGGGGGGGGGGGGGGGG
>JACXGK010005890.1:0-30994 GCA_016801125.1 Novumbra hubbsi
AAGTTCCCTTTTTAGGGGGACTGAGAAATGTCTAGTGGTAGAGGCAGAAGGGTAGTTAGAAACCGTACAGAGTTTTGTAACCAACGTGGCTACATTTACCCAGGCAGTTCTTATACTGATGATTGTGGTAAGAAGCAGTATGGCTTTGCAAGTTGGAGGACGCCTCTCAATCTTGGACCTGTTGACCAGCTGTGAAGTGGCTGCAATTAGGGACGATTCAGTGGTTTTAGGGTCTTCTGTGTTCCTCTTTCAGGCGGTGCAATCTGTCAATATGAGCCATGACTCCGCACACGCTCAGATGGATGTCAAATTCCGCTCCCTCCTCTGTGTGGGTCTAAAGTGAGTCATCCACTCAGCGAAGCCTGCCGCCTCTGTCTGCCAACACACGCGTACACACGCACACGTCTGTCAGTCAACACACTGCCTCTCTATGTTCCGCAGTGAGCAGGTGTTACACCTGTGGTTGGAGGTGTTGTGTTCCAGTATGCCCGCGGTGGAGAAGTGGTACCAGCCCTGGTCCTTCCTCCGTAGCCCAGGATGGGTCCAGATCAAGTGTGAGCTAAGGTAAGCAATGACCACACGTGGGAGATGTTTCGAAGATCAAGACAGATCGACCGGGAAAACAAATTAGAGAATTTCAAAGGAAAAAGTGAGAGTTGAATCATAGGCATCAAGAGTGCCAGGGACATATTATAGTAAGAGATTAAAACACTGCATTATGTAAAGACTTGTGGTGGATATAATATGCGCCCTCCTGTATAGGCTGTATTCATGTGTAGAATGCTGCCTTCTAGACCAGACTGAGGTATATCTCTGGGGAATATCTCAGGCACAGTTATGTAAAAGAAGGTCATTTATCTTGTATTTATGTCGAACAGAGAAAATCTTGATATACCCCCTTTTAATTTGGTTATGTGGTATGGTAGGACAAAATACTGGTGTATATAGCCAAACTATATCTTAAATACATTTTCTAATTAATCTGAATGTATGTGTGTGTGTGTGTGTGAACTTGTGGTTTTAACAGGTTTGTTACAATGTTTCCTTAGGGTTCTCTCCAAGTTTGCCTTCAGTCTCTCTCAGGACTGTGAGCTGCCTGCCAAGAAAGAGGTGAGCTGTTACGCACTTAACCCCCCCCATTGCATGCTGGATATTCACACAGTGACACTCCCTCCTCCTCCCGCCTCCAGGAGAAAGAGCAAAGGCCATTGAAGGAAGGGGTCCAAGACATGTTGGTGAAACATCATCTTTTCAGCTGGGACATTGATGGATAGACCCTCCTAGGACACGGAAAACAATCTTCCACACTTCACACATCCTTTGTATATACCAGAGTGGTTTGTTTTCTCTTTCCATATTGACTGCTCTGTCAGAACACCACCACAACACCACCTCTCCCTAGGAAGTGTTGTACCGTTCAGACACTTGATGGTCATTCTGTAGAGATGATGGTTTCATCCACATTTCAAATTAAACTGCCTTGCTACTGACGTTAGGATCTCCAATGACATTCTATTACCCATGAACTACCCTATCTGGAATGGTGTGTCATTTGAATGACATGGTCACCAGCCATTAACCTTTCATGTCCGACTACAATGACATTAACAATTGAGGCTTTTGAAACAATTAAAGGTATTTGCGGTCTTAGTTAAGGGATTCACTAGCATGTAACCAAGGATGAGGACATGGAGATGGTAAGACTTCTAAAAAAACATGTAGCATGGACATTGCCATTGAACTCATCCACCATTTCAAGGTAGTCCACTAGGTGTGACTTCTAACTTCTTTAGCTGATCCCTCTCGATGACCTGGATGGGTCACTTGACTGAATTACAATATAATGAACAGTACTTAATTGATTTTCACTATTCCACAGATATCCTGCACCAAATGTTTCATTTTGGTCATGTGATCAACCACTTCATCAGGAGGGATCAACGCATGAATTCTACTTAAAATGTACTGATTGCAGATGCTGTAAGGGTGCAGATACACCCACCTCTTTCCATCTCTAACAGGAAGTAGATTGGCCTGTCTGTTGGTCACACAGCGTTTGATGCTATTTCTGCGTATGGGCTGTTCACTAGATACAAAGTCGTCACCTGTACTGTGTCATGAAATATTTCCTCAGACAAGGACTGATCTGTGGTCCTAGTAGCAATGTGCACAGAAGTGTTTGTGACCTGCTAAAAGTACTATAGTAGAATGTGTTGATTTTAGACGTGTACAATAGCAAGCTCTGATCACACAGGGTTCTTAAAATTCCTCAGATTGGGCCTAAACATTCCAGATTAATCCCCTTCTACTCTGCACACAGTCTTGTAATGTTTGGTGCCAACATGGCACACCAGGTGTGTCCAATCCTCACCGTGTGTTTCTGTTACTTGTTCCATTACTGAAAGTTGTAAACGGTCTGGGTCCTTGGTGGTTGTCAACCGTGTGAAACCATGCCTATTTACACATGACCTTCTGTGTGCGTTGTCGCTGTGCTGACGGAAAGAACTGTCCCTTCTTGATGTCTGACTGAGAAGCCAAAAGACACACATCCACCTTGTATAGTAATGTTCACTTTATATATATATATATATATATATATACATATACACACACACACACAAAATAAGTAAATAAAATATCTGAATATCTCTTTTGTACTCTTGTTTACCACGATATTAGAAAATGGAGGAACACCTAACCCAACAATTTGTGACTTTGTTTTGCTGTGCAGGGCTACATTTGATTGGTAATAGGGTTTAAATTCAGACTAGGGACACACGTAACAAACAGTGCCAGTATTCTGGGAGGTATTTATTAACAAGAAGTAGAATACACTAGAAATAACCAAAGTGTAAAAACCTATGGGCAGGGTATAGTGTACATCTAACCCCTATGATATAACTTAATCTGACAATCAAATGTAGCCTTGTACATACGCATGCAGAGAAACGGAATAAGCGATCAGAATGGTTTGACCAGGCTCAGATACAATAACAGCATTGTAATGTAAAACACAGTAGAACAACTGTCAGGATCAATAAAGCGTTTTTTTTATTGGACAGGCAAATTGAGTTGAATTCCATCAAAACATATGTAAACAATGATGACCCAGACATAATTGCCTTCGGTTTGGATCCAGCTATAAATACCAACAGCACTGCAACTACTACAACTACTGTTTGAAGTAGCCAATCGAATGTGTACTTCTATTGTATTCTGAAATACATAGATAACGGGTGTCAAACCTGTGGAGAAATAACTACATTGTGTTTGTTATTTCAATAATAATTCCAATATATTAGACTTGGAGCGCTGATAAAATAACTGGTAAAGAGAACTGTTCAGTTAAGGCCCTTGTTGAAGGCAAAGTTGGACGTCCCTCACCAAGATATTTTTTTTTGTGGTAAAGGAAGCATTTCAGAGTACGAGGACACAAGTGTGTGATAGCAGCAAGAGATATGGGTTTTCTATTAGTTTAGATGTTGGTCACAATGTCCAATATTTATTACTTAAACATATTTTATGTACAATACTTCACTCATAACAAAGGCCCACGAAATGTACCTTTTTCTGTGTCAATTGTGATTATTGTTCTATCACTCTTTAGTAAAACATGAAATATTTAAAAATACTACTTTCTGATATGTCAGTTACAGAAGCATTCTGACCGTAGCTGCGTTTGTGGAATATTCATTTTAGGCGAATCGTGGGTGGAAATAAATACTTTGACAGCATGCCTATTATATATTAAATAGTGCGAACTAAGAAACTCTTGGACAGTATGCTTATTATATTGCATGGAGCTATACGGGAAAAGGCGCTTATGATGTGGCTTTGGGCCATTGGTGAGGTACAACATTAGCGATTCTCACCTCAGCCCGAATAAAAGGCAGGTATACCAACACATTGCCAATATAATTAGGATGCTTACTAAACTAGTCAGTGTGATTAACTAACGGAGCGTGAGTAAAGGAAAGGTAAGAATCCTATTAGCACAGGCATGTCTCATTCCTCAGTAGCATTATGCTTTTTTCTTTTGTGCGTAAACTCAAGACGGTTTCTCTGCTGTGCGATAAAGACACTTGAGGCGATAGCAGAGTGGAATGGAAAGAGAAAGGTCAGCAACAAGCCGATCTATGGACCCATTTTTCTGCAGGCGGTTGCGAGATGGGAGTAGCGGTTTAGGAGTGCAATGCAAAAGAGCGGTTCTGGGAAAGGGGTAGTAGATGGAAGGAGCCCGTCGTTTTTGGGCCGAGAGGGCTGTTGTCTAGAACCCCCCACTGCTTAAAGATGAAGGGACTGCTAAGCCGGAGACGCTCTGGGTTGATTTGCCTTTATGTCTCTGTCCTCCTCTTCTCCTGCCACCTCCTCCTGACTTTGGCTGCATAGAAAAGATCAATAAGACAACAACAAACAAAAATTAATTGAAGCACTATTTAATCAAACTATGCTTGGATTAAAGTTAAAACGTAGGACCGGTATATTTGGTGCATCACAGATAGCTAAACACATGACTAATGTCCTGATTACTGCTTAGTTTTGTGATTAACTCATCGGTTTTGTATAATAATTTAACCTTGTTCTCTTAATTCTGATTAACTTCCTGGTTCTGGGTTTTCCTTTAACCTTATTTTATTTTTTCTGATTGACTGCCTGGTTCCCTGTTACCTGGTTCTCTTGTTTCTGATTGATTGCCTGGTTCCCTGTTACCTTGTTTTTAATTGATTGCCTGGTTCCCTGTTAACTTGTTTTTAATTGATTGCCTGGTTCCCTGTTACCTTGTTTTTAATTTGACTGCCTGGTTCCCTGTTACCTTGTTTTTAATTGATTGCCTGGTTCCCTGTTACCTTGTTTTTAATTGATTGCCTGGTTCCCTGTTACCTTGTTTTTAATTGATTGCCTGGTTCCCTGTTACCTTGTTTTTAATTGATTGCCTGGTTCCCTGTTACCTTGTTTTTAATTGATTGCCTGGTTCCCTGTTACCTTGTTCTCTTTGTTTCCCTCCTTACATTGATGGTTGTCCTCCTCCTCTGTCTGAGGTAGCAAGCACAGAGGGAGGGGAGTGAAGAGGCAGCAATAATGTGGATATAAAAAAAAAAGAGGAAATAAGATGGTGGTGACAGGTGAAAAAGAGGAGTAATCGAGATATCAGTAAACAAATATGACAATGGATAGGAAGAAAACCGTAGGGTGTACAAAACGAATGAAGAGCAAAGAAAAAAAGTGGAGAAGAGTTGAAAGAGTGGTGTTAGATACCTTTCTAGAAGCAGTACTGCAGTTTGTTATGACTGAACCTCTAAATCTAAAGATTTCAACTGTCTTCATCTCCTCAATCAACCCCTTCAATCCATTCGTATCCCTCCTTCCTTCAATTTGTCCCTCTCACCGGTAGTTGTGATTGGTGCGGACTATCGGGCCGAGCTGTGCCGGCTTCATCCTCATTGGCTGGCGTGGCTCCATCTTCTCTGCGGTATGGGGCCTTTTTCGTAGACTGCATTTTGATTTGCGGAGGTTTGAAGTTCGACGGCAGGTTATTGGTTGACTGCAGCAGCTGTAAACACCCACCCACCAAAAAGAACAAGGAATTATGCAGGCACTGTGCTCTGTGTGGAGCTCCGGAGGCCTCGTGACCTTTCGTAAACCATTCAGAACCACTGATAAACCCTCAAGCCCAGTCCATGGTGACATATCCAACAGGCTTCTGACTATTATTTATGGTCTTCATGACCCTCCATGAGTATTTCGAACCCTGACCTTGGTGATGGTGCCCACTGCTTTGGTGCGTCCCTCTCTGAACACCAGCCTCTGGTCTGTGTGGAGGTACTCGGGGGTCTTGATGAAGCGGAAGTGGACCGATGCCTTGTCCCCGGTACGCAGACAGTCTCTGTTCATGGTCAGGATGGTGGCGGTCTGCCGGATGCTGCCACAGTGCACTACGGGTGGGATAGAGAAGTACTTAGAAGCTTCTTTTGTTCCACTTGCGTTGGCAATGTAAACGTGTTTATTGTTTCTTGGTCATTTGTAAGACTTCAAGCCCTGACTATAAAGATGAGCAAAACAGTCTAGGAGAAAGTGTTTTTGTTGTTTTTCAGCCTAATTTCACACTCCAAATATGAGGGACCTCTTTTAACTGAGCATAGTTCAATCAAAGAGGTGAGGGGTTCACCACTCTGTGAAAGACAGTGTGGGCAAATAGTGCAATTTAAGAATAACATTACTCAACGTAACATTTTGGGTATCACATCTTCGATACATTATATCATTAGAAGATTCAGAGAATCCGAAGAAATCAATGAATGCATGAGACAAGGCCGGAAAACAATATTAGACGGCCGTATTCTTTGGGGCCATCAGACGGCACTGCATTAAAAATGGACACAATTCTGTAGCGGACATCACTGCATGGGATCAGGAACACTTCTGAAACACCGCATCCTCAGGACTAAATATAAAAGGGACCATCCGGCTTCTTATCAGAACAAATTTCTACATTTGTGCCTTGCACATCTGTGAAGTAACTATGCTGAACAATGTAGAGCGGACATGGAGAAACACGTGCTGCCATCTAAACAACTTCTTTCTTGGTTATTTCAGCAAGGCGATGCCAAACCACAGTCTGCACTTATAACAACAGCATGGCTTCGTAGTAACACCGTCTGGGTACTAAACTGGCCTGCCTGCAGTCCGGACACAGAAAATAGGACAAAAAAAGCAGCTGAAATCCTATATATCAAGCAAAAATGGGAAGCCATTTTACTTTCAAACTACTGCGATTAGTCTCCTCATCTCCTAAAAACTTACAGAGTGTAGCAATGCACTAATTGTCTTTGTACAATGTTTACTATAATTGTTTTGCATTTTATGCCACTTTAATGGAAATGGTATTGTAAAACAGCCCCACAACATCACATATCCATCTTATTTATTCACAGTGGGGACATCTTTCTGGATGAAAATTTTTGTAGGCCAACTTACTTAGTGTTTGTGGACGAAAAGCTATATCGCTGTGTTATCCGACCATAGAACTGGGTATTTATCCTACAGTGAAACAGGAATTTGGATGGATGACTGCCTTCTAATGTAGAGTCTGGTAAAAGTGTTTATAGATTTGATGCCTTATCATCTAGGAACATTGCAGAAGAAACTAAATCATTTTATTTCAATAGCTGATTTTTAAAGCACACCGATTTCCCTTTCTCCTCTGCACATAACATGTTTAAACTGGTGTTCTATACTGTGTTAGTCAGGTATCCTTCCATCTTGTCCAGGGTTCTCTCGTAAAACACCTGAATAGTTCATTGTGATCTCTGGTCAAATCAGGGACCCATTCAAATATTGTCTTTTTTTCTAGAGGGTGCCAATGCTTTTGGGCATTTTAACACATTTGTTAAAAAGCTATATGAGAAGTTGATAAACAACAAACATGTCCATAGCCTTTTTGCACATCTTTATGAAGGGTTCCAGTAATTCTGGAGGTCTTTGTACATATTTAATCAATTACTTAATAAAAATAAAAAAAGGGGCTCCCCACCATAGTTGGGTATGATCACTAAGTCCCAAAGCTACAGTATTCAAGGAGAGTAAAGACACAAGGAGAGGAAACCAAGCCAGAATATAGAGATCCCAGGAATAACCAGACAGCTAAAAGAATAAGAGTGCATTTCAAGCAAGATGTTTGTTAGGCAAATATTAGGACATTAGGCAGTATATTGATTTGATATGGATCCAATGACATTGTGGCACTTATGAATGTCTCGCATGAAATGAACTCTGAACAGTATAATTCACATAGATATAAAGCATTCATGGATATTATTGTTTTACAAAAAAGTGCTTAAATGTATGGTCTTAGCTTAAATTATAATTCAATGTTGAAAACAATGTAGGTGCAATAACAAAACGTTCGTCCAAAAAACATTATTACTTTATAAAATCAGCTGATGTTGGGTTGATTTTGTACCCCCACATTTAATATGCTAAATTATTTGTACAATGAAATAAAAAATATATAAATTTGTCCTGTATTTAAAGTAATGTTATCTGTCTATATACCATATAACCATGTTGTACTCTCACGTTAACTAATTCATAATTGATTCAACTATTTTAAATTGATTTTCTTAGTAAATATTCTGAAAAGTACCAAGTATTTGTCTATGCATGAGGTTATTTATACATTAAGAAAATATAATCTGTAAGTTGATTCTGACATTGATGTCAGCATGTTTGCTCACAGATGCACTGCTGCTCATCAATAACACCATTTCCAAAGCCTGCAACCAGCCGATGTCAAGGTAGAACTTTCATCAGAAAATGATGTGCTCTTTTCTCAGAGTGGGTAGAGAAAGTGCGTCTAGGTTGTCTGTCAACAAGCTGTCCATGCATAGACTCAACTTCCTCACTGATGCTGTGAACAGCCCGACCCGCTTTAAGGTTGACACAGATGGTGTGCAAGGGACTGACAAGCAATCTTGGAAGACTGACAAAACATCTCAACAAAGGCTCCACCACTTACAGTTGAAAACATGTCAAAAGCCTGGAAGATGCAGGGGTCATGCAAGCACCTGACGTTTATGAGCAGAAGAAACCATTCAAGATTGCCGCGGTCTTGGATCTCCGGTTTAAACAGACACGGAGCAGTGCTACTGAGAAGGCTTCACTTATTACAAACATCACTGACCTTGACCCTGCGTTTACCAGGACAACACAGCATTTCCCACACAGTGAGCCCCCCCCCCTTCCCCACCACCAGCTAAGTCAACAGGTTTTCCTGGAACGACCAAGCACACCTGCATGTACCGACAAAGAAATGGAGGATTACCTTGTCACCATGTATCTTCCATTAACTACAGATCATCAGACATCCTGGAATACACACAGTCACACAGATCCAACACTGAGCAGAGTTGCTGCCAAACCCTACATGTCCCAGCATCCTCCGCAGCTCGGTTTCACATCAGTATCAAGCATTGAAGGGCACACCTTCAAACCAGATGGCTGACCAGATGCCTGACACGCTTTTTGAAAACTGTTTGTGACACAGCATGTCCACTTTAAAGAGTAACTAATGTAAACCATGTGCATCATATTGTAAATAAAGTGAAAAAATACCTATAGCTATATATTATGTTGATTATATTATTATCAGAGAAATACTGAATATACTCAAACACGTATAAATACATACAAATCCATTCACAACTATTTCCCTGAGATCCTTCCAATTCTGTATTTTTAAGTCATTTTAAATATATGCCTATAAATATACTACTACTAATATTTTCAGATACATTCTAACATTCAGATGATTGTTCATATGTCTGGAAAAGGAATGTGAGAGAATTGAAATAGCATTTAGAAGCACGTAAGTCTCTCACCCATGGCCTGGTAGCGGGGGGATATCGTGGTTGGATGATGAAGAACCAGGATCTCAGCCAGAAACTCCCATGATGCCTGTGGACTTAACCTCGGCGACACCATCACCATGCCTTTCCTTATGGATGAACGCTTGATCTGAGGAGATTGAGGCAGAGATAAGACATCAGCCGTTGTCGTGGTTTTATTGCAAGAACGTAGTTCAACTTAGTACATTTATCATATTTGATGTCAATACACTTCATAGATGCTGTTATACCAAAACCTCTAGTAAGGGACATTAATGGAAAGTTTACCTTTTTTAGGGCAAAGGAGGCAGTCTGCCCGCCTCTCACCTCCTTGACTGGCATCCTCTTCCTGTGGATGGATTTGACGGCAATGGGAAGGAAACTGCCAAGAGGGTCTGGGCCTAACAGCATTGTGTCATTCAGACGTATTAACCCACGTAAAGTAGTCCCTGATACTACTGTGCCTACACCCTGACAGAAAAGGATCACATGGTTAGAAGTGTGTGCACATACTATTACTATACTTGTAAAGAACAGACATACTGAAGAGATGTGTAAAATCTGTCAAAATCTATTCTAGGCTTATTTTATGTTTCGGGTTAGAAACACAGTTCAATTTAAGATTGCGGTTTTTAGGTTAAGAGAAAATAGGATATCTCAAGGAAAATAACAATCTTATTTAGGACAGTAATCTGTGATTGAGTGCGTGTGTTTACCGGTACGGAATAGGTATCATCTATCTGAAACTCTGCAGGCTCGTCTTCTCTGAAGGATGTTTTCGAAGAGAGCAGGTTGAGGAACATTTTAAGCAGGTCCATGTTCTCCCCTGTTACATTGGAGATTTGGAAGATGGGACACATCCTGCAGACAGAACAAGCAGGTGCACACAGGCTCAGGACAGAGATTTTACCCCTGAGTGAGTGATTTATGAGGGAAATACATACCTTACCTCTCAGAGCTGAAGTTGGACGCTGTGACAATGACATCATCTTTGTTTTGGACCAGAACGGGGATCTTTCTGCAGCCTGGGGACTTCAGCAACCTCTGGAGCAACTTTAAAGTCTCTGTTACAACATACACATCCAACCTAGTCACCTCATGATGACTGACTAATGATATTTGAAAGCCACGTCGACACTCCGATGCGTCCCCTCTCATCTCAACCCGAAACCAAAGCGTAAGCAATATGAAAGGAAGCGGAAACTCAGAAGTACCCAGAGAGCGAGACTGACCTTGTAGGATATTGGCCGGACACATGTCTATCTTGGTGACCACTACAAACACAGGTACATTGAGGGCCAGAGCCAGGCCTAGATGCTCTTTGGTCATCCCTACGATACCTGCGTTACTGCCCACCTAGAGGGGGCAAGGGGGGAGATTAGGACCGAGACGTGCGAAAGAACCCTCGGTGGGACCAGAACTACACTCACCATCAGCATGCAGAAATCCGGAAGGTGTCCGGTCATTCCAAACACAGTGGTCTTGAGGTACTTCTCATGACCTGCTAGGTCTATGAAGGTGATGACTTTAGAGGACTGTTCACATATCTTAGTCCAGTCTAGACTGCCCCCGTGGCTGTCTGGCTTATTTACAACCTGAGATGGTCAAACACAGAAAGAGGCCATACTACATGTTACATTAGTGACAGGTATAACGCGTCCTCCAGTGTTCCCACGTGCTTGCCTGCAAAAGTCAAAAAACAAAATGCTCTTTAGCTCGGAGCCCTGCAATGTACACAAAATCTACATATAGCGCCGCACGTTCACCGTCGATCATCGCCGCTGGATGATCGACGGACTGACTGTCATGTAATTCTCCAGGCCCCACATCCGTTAATGAATCGGCAGGCATTACGAGGTCACCTCATCCCTCCGGTCATGCGTACCTGTTATGTCATCCCTTTCCAGGTCATCTGCCTCACCTGTCCCTCCTGGTCAAAGCCCAGGATGTCGTTGCCCACGCTGCTGGTCCTGCCGCTCTCCATCTCGTGCTTGTGTCGGAAGAGTTTCTGGCGGGCGAACCCCCTGCCGTTGTCCAGCTCCCCGTGGGTCAACACCCCCAGCAGGGTGCTTTTCCCAGCATCCACGTTCCCCACCACCGCCACTCTGGGAGGAGACAGCCCCGTTGTTGGCCCCGTTGCTTTACTCTTTTGAACTGACTGTTCGTGACGGCTTTCCCCTTTGCCAAGCTCCTCAAGTGTAGCTGCGCGCGGGAGACACGCGGGTTCCCTGGCCGGTTAGCTCTGCTCTAATGTCAAAGCATGTTCAAGTGGCCAATCGGCTGGGTCTGTGAACCCCCCCCCCCGCTCCCAGACTCACCTAACTTCTAGGAAGTCATGCTCTCCAACGCGCCGCCGGATGAGGTAGTCGCGTACCAGCCCCCCCGCTTCACAGCGCTCTCTTAGCAGGATCAGGTCTGAATCGGTCTGCTCACATAGGGACTGAACCGTGGCTACAGACGCCTCCATGTCAACGTGGTCCAGGCCATAGTCGCCTCCGTCTAGGAGAGAGGTGGGAGGGGTGGAGGAACAGGGAGGGTTCACAGATGTGAAATGTCCCTGTAGAGTGAGTGACTGATTCAGATACAAAAAATGGGAGTAAATCAATGCAGATAGCCACATTAAGTAAGAGAAAACGTACCTGAGCCCATCCCAACAACATAGATGGTCTCACCACAACCCTCGTCCATCCTCTCCCGGAGTTGTCTGAGTAGCGAGTCATACTGCTCTCCGTTAGGGCTGACCAGGGCCAACTGATGAGGGACAGGAGCAGACAAAGAACATTAATACCTTCTAGATTACTTCTTCCAATAACATGGCCATAGCGGAAATTCTATCATATCTCCATTGATATAGGCCATTCAGTAGCTTATCAAAAGCAGCAGGCCTACTTATCTCATTCATGTTCTCCATATTATCTGGACACAAAACCAGATTCTAACCAGAATGTCCTTCCCAAGTCCCCACATCAAGTGACAAATATGTTTGGTCTCCTCATGATGTTGGCCAACTACAAAGAAACAAAGACTTCATGACCATAGCTGGACTAACCGGTGTAGTTGGTGCTATAGATCAGACACATGATTGCAGGAATTATTGTACCATCAAAAGATCAAAAGTGTGTGCTTTTCTTTACGAGATCCCAGACATGTAAAAGGCGGACAATTAGCTGAACATATCTTGACTAGTCAGTATATCATTCTTGAATTCATGTTTCATCAGTGACACATCATCAACCTTTTTATTTAAATATATTTTCAATATTGAAACATGATATTTAGTTGCTATGATAGATTCACAGACAGAGACCCCTCTCCTGTCAGCCAATCACTGTGGGTATAGTAAGCAGGCATGTCCGTGGAACATGACAGAACCCAAAACATTTATTTAAAAAAATTAAGGTCTGTCAATTTTTTTTTTCTTTTTTAAAATAGGGCCCTCATCAGGCCTCCTTTTATCTAAAGGCCTGAAAATAAATACATTTTTGTATGGGGATTGTTGTTTATGTAAAATGGGCTCTCGAATAAAAATTGTGTGCATTATAGCCAAATACATCATATTTTTCAAACCTTTAATGATTTCAGATTAAAAACAATCTGTAAACAATGTTCTCAGCTCAAAGCGTGAGAAAGTCTATCTTTTTGATGGTGATCAGAAACAGTTATGATCCCACCATGATGCTAAAGAGACATTTCCAGCCCTATCCTTTTGGACCCTGTATACACTATTCACAAACGTTTTTTTCAGGACAAATCTCTCACTACATTTCTCAGTAAAAAAAAACACAAATAATCTAACGCACCATGTTATTGTTTATGTGTGTAATAATTGTAATAGTAATAAATAATTATTTTTTTAGAAGTGCTCCAAAAGGTCCCCCTGTCTCCACAGACTTGTAGTTGACAATCATTGATTTAAAGGCTGAAGTCATGCTCACATATCTCCACAACCATCCTGTCCCTGTCAGTTAATTTTCCGTTTTCAAGGAGATATCTGTTTCTCTTGCAGTGTTGCATCAGACTAGCATTTTTAAGATACATTTTGCACTGCGTGGTTTCATGTAATTTAGTGACTCAATGTAAAGGTGAAACCGTTTTAACAGGAAGGAACAGGAATTCTGAATCTTTCACAACACATAGCTTTCTTCTTTCCAAAGTCTCATAAAAGAAAAGGATGGAAGAAGCACTGAACCCATTACCTGTCAGACAGCTCAATAAATATAGGACACAAACAAATGTTAATCTGTTGTTAGTCACACCCAAACTATGCAAAAATAATTGTATTTATTCAGCTCTAAACATAATTGAGATGTATTCAATGTGTGAATGATTTAGATATGTTACAAAGGTGAATACAATAGTTTGCTGTAACACTGTTTAGTCTACAAACCACAGGTTTGAACCGGATTAATTGGCCCGAAACACACGCACGCACGCTTCTTTTATTGCCCAGTGTTTCATCAGCGGACCAGGAGAACCGTTCGGTCATGTCCATGGCTGTTGTTGTTGTTTAACCACACCG
This sequence comes from Novumbra hubbsi, assembly GCA_016801125.1. Taxonomy (NCBI): domain Eukaryota; kingdom Metazoa; phylum Chordata; class Actinopteri; order Esociformes; family Umbridae; genus Novumbra; species Novumbra hubbsi. Next base: position 13,903 of record JACXGK010005890.1, read on the forward strand.
TTGGGTCAAGCAGTTCTCCAGCCAACAGCAACCCCTTCAACCTACATCGAACCGAACAACTAAGATCTGTAATGACCCCATACACTGAATGCCAGAAAATATAGATCTTCCCTTTTTAATATGCAATTATGCATAGCAGTAAGCATGCTAGGCACACAGCTAAGTAGTTAGCATATGTCAGCGTCTGTCATCTAGCTACAGACACTGTATTAGTTTGAAATACATATTGACAGCAAGCTTACTATGCATATTCTTCAAAATAATAGATTCCCAAAAATGATAAACAAGAAAATAGATTATGTCCATTTTAGCCCAAGGACAAGTGCCTGTCGGGAAGACACAATCTTGGCTAAACCGGCCTAGATAGCTACCTTGCTGGTGAAGTCAAAGCTAAGATCCCCTGCCTCGCGCTTAAATAGGTCGCCGTCCTCGAAACCATCTTCCACGGCGTCCTCTCCACAACCTCCTCTGTCTGGAGCGAATATGCTCGCCGGCATTAGAGCATCTGCAAGGACTGGTAAGGAATTAGGGCTTGAACACGGCTCGCGCGCCGCCATCGATGCCATTCTTCCAGCTTCGCAATACGATTGCTGTAGATGATAATGACAGCTAGCTTATATTAAAAACCAAACTAAAAGATGGTGTATCTGCCGGTATTACACAGAAGTGAGTAACAATTCAATTGTCTGATTAAGCAACAACAATACAAATGTCACTGTCTGCTCGTGGCTTTGGCTAACAAAAGTGCATAGGTGTGTTTACACTCCCGCTAGTAGCAACAGATAATTGGGGTGACGTAAATTAAAACGTGAGGAGGTTTGGTTCTGTGTTTATTAGATTTTTTCTGTTCTACCATTTTCTGACCAATAGAACGCTGAATTGCAAAATATGTCTCAGAATGAACCAATAAGAGCACCTACGTCTTTCTCAAGAAGAAAATGTACGGCGTGGTTAAGTTACAGTATCTTTGCAAAATAATTTCAATGTTTTAACGTTACAAATGTAATTTATACAACCACGGTATTCGAATATTTGAATTGCGTGTTGTATCTTTGTTGCGTTCAGTCACAGATGTGTGCTTGCAAAAAACTTGGAGAACGTTTACTCTATGGAATATTTAACAAGTCAAAACTCAGTGCACTGGTCTCAAAATGTGTGGTCGTATATCGAGGGTTTGGTTGCAAGTCTAAAGCTCAAATCTGTATATACACTTTGCAGGCTTGTACATGTTGGCACCTGCTAGCAAGCTCATCTTCGCAAGCAATATTTGAGTTTGTACAATAAAATGTGTACACATTTAGCAAACTCGGTATTTTGTAACCAGACATTTGCTTTATTTAAACTTGATGAGTAGCATATGGTATGGTCATATTTATAATAAGAACATTATTTGCGCGCTCGTAGGATTTTGGAAGTTCTGCATTAACATCTTTATGTTGAGAGCAAAACTTTTTTCTTTGCAATAAAAAATAAATGTTCTGCAACCAAAATCGAGGCTTCTAAACAAAACAAAAAAGTTTGCAGTTGCGTGCATTTTATTTATTCTACATTATTTTTGCATTTGAAACTTTTTTTGCTTTTGAAACTCTTGTTCTTCGTTTGCACTTTTTACCCTTACAGCTGTGGGCATGCTTTATTAGGAGGTGTGGATGAGAGTAATTTCGTAGTGCCACATACATACAACAGCATCTTAGGTAAGCAGCACTGAGCTTTCCCCCGTCCAACTTTTACTTAGCTACTAGTTTACACAATTGTACCCTGTTTTCTAGCTAGACGGATAGAAAGAAACGCTTAACAGTATTGGTTGTATGTATCAAAACTTGCAGTACAAGATGACCAATGGGGAAGCATCATCCACACCTCCCACTAATGCCCGCCCACAGCATTGGGGTCAAAGTGCAAACGAAGAACTAGTGTTTCAATCAATCAAAAGGTTTAAAATGCAAACAAAAAACATTCAAAAGTTCTAAATGCAAAAAAAGTTTCCAATTGTGTAAAGTTAAATTTTCTTCAATGCACTTCAGTGAGCTGTTATTTTCTGACCAAGCTGAACAAATAAATAATCGAAAATACTTATTCATGACCTTTTGCTAAAATACTTACCTTGTTGTGTCTTATTCTTGCACACGCACTGAATGCATATTCTAAAAGCAGCAATGATTGCCTAAGGCCCTAAGCAAACAGTTCCACACTCATTAACAGCACACATTGTATACATGTGCAGCACTATAATTCAGTCTGCTAACAATAATGTAATGTAATCTGAAGTACTGCTTTGTGTCAGGAAAATATGCTTGATATCTAACTTAGTTTTGAGTTTGCTGTAGTATGAATAAATTGGGTAGGCGTTTTCGTTGCTTCATCTCAAATGTGTTTTGTAATGGAGTCTTATGACTTATGTCTCAAGACCAGCCAACAGAATCTGACAAATATATCAAACAGCATATCACAAGTCAATTCCCCACGTTGTATTCTTACTCCAGCTGAAAAGTAGGGCAAAATGACTATTAAGGCCTTCTAGAGCAAAAAGTATATCCCATTGTTAGAAGGCTCTATTTCAGTCGCAGGTCATGGGTCATCCAACCAGATAATGTCCCCAAACACGCAGCTAAAAGTTCCCAAGAATTCATAAGAACCAAACCATAGACTATTCTGAAGTGGCCTTTTTCTTAACAAAATGCTTAATTACAGTTACAACAATACAACAGTGCACCACCAAGAACAGTATAATAATAAAATAAGGGCAGAATACCGAATATTAGTAATGCAAATCATAAAAGTGCAAATAGAACCGTCTGGCTACAAAACGCCCCAGAGATTCTCTAACCACAATGTCAACTGTCACCCACAAAACTTGTCACCTTTGCCCAAAATAGCCATGGCTCTTGTTGAACAAGGGAAGCAACTGCTTTTAGGTCTCAGAGGAAGTAACATAACCGATTGAACTAACTACTAACTCTTTCATATCTATTACACTCATTCCTCTCTGAGCGATTCGTCCCACAGTAGCCCCAGCAGCTGGATAGAGCCCAGCTGAGGGATCCATATGAACATACACCAATGTAACTGTTCTGCACTAACTGAGAGGATCTCATACTCATAAAAAGTGAATCTATACTTAAACAAATTAATTTCCAAACATAAGTAAGTCCTGTCCATCTATTCACTAGGTGCTAAAATCGTACCAATCAGATCCCTTTATCACGGTCTCGGTGTGTGACGGAACCAAAAGCAGGCCCGTGGGGCAGGGCACGGGAGACTGGCCCGTGGGGCAGGACGAAGGCGCGTCGTGGGGCTGGTGCCGGGACGTGGGCCGGTCGTGGAGCAGGTGCTCTGGCACCGGTGGTTCGCCTAGCAGGACCTGGGGCACCGGCGGTGCGACGAGCAGACGCTTTAGCGGAGGCTGCTTGTTTGCCAGGCCCCAGCCCGGGGTGCCTAGCCAGCCCGCTCCCCCACCAGGGAGACAGGCGGGAGCCTGCGTTTAGCGCAGACAGGGACAGGTGCTGAGACTTCCTGGACCTCCCTGCAGGTTCCAGCCATGGGGGCACCCCTGGGATGCAGCTGTGCTGGGTGTCAAGGTAACCCATGGATTCAGGGTTAAAGGTGGATTTCTCCACCCCCTATTGACACCCCAGCCTGGATCATCAGGAAGGTTACAACTATACTCCCCTCTTCTCCGATGCTGCTCGACGAATGCTGCTGGTTCCTTTAGGTGGTTTATTCTATCACGGTCTCGGTGTGTGACGGAACCAAATGCAGACATATTGAAAGAAAACGTGAATTTAATTCTAAACAAGACAAATCAAACACGAACTGTACACGCAAAGTAAAGGTGCTGGATTAAACAGCAAAAAACGTACTAACTAACTAAACATCAAACACACTGTGAAAACATACAGATAAAACAGGTAGCGGATCCACAGAACAATAACCAATAAACAAGACAGGACCGTGAACGTTGTATGTGAACAAACAATAAACCACAGCAGGTGTGGCTCAAAACCTAACTTAAGTAGGCTCCCCAATCAGAGGCAACTGGCAACAGCTGTCTCTGACTGAAGAGCCCACAACAGTGGCATAGAGGCTCCTCTATGTGTCATGCCCTGACTGTGAGCCTTGAGGCACAGATATGGCCAGGGGCCCCCAGCCAGGACATGACAGACTTGTATGTCACACCCAAGATAGTTGACACCTTAAGAGAGTTAATTCAGTTAATTCCAGGTCTTGGGTAAAGCCTTGGGTTACTTAAAAGACTCAAACATTTACTCAGTTATAGCATGCAAAAAGCATACTTAGTTTACTCATAAAAATGAAATTTGACAGGAAGCAGTTCACAACATATTTACATATATCAGTGTTTCCCAATCCTGGTCCTGGGGACCCAAAGGAGTGTATGTTGTTGTCCTAGCAATCACACACCAAACACTGACATGTTACCATTTAGCTTTCTGTAAGATTGCTTTTCGGGTCATGATAGTATAAATGTGTGGTGGCTGAAATAAACTCTAAATGTAATCAATGGTCACCGTTAATAATAATAGAAATAATAAAAAAACGAGGCTCACTTGTAACACCCCATGCTAAATAAGTTGGAGCAAATCAAACAATTCTCATCATTACGCGTAGACTATCCCCATCAAAACTTCTGTTTATTGTGCCCCCTCGATGGAATTTGGGGAATGTGTGTTATATGGATTATACAGCCACCCTAACGAATTAAAATGGACATATCCATCAATCCAGACATGGATCTATGCTTGTGTGCCCCCGTGTGAATACATGCGAGCTGTCTTGTTTTTAATTTATATGATTGCTTCGCCCATTGCTGAGATACGGACGCATACATCAGTCTAGTGCCCATCCCACAAATACACACATAGCTTTTTTAAAAAGTAGCAATTATTTTCTAACTAAAACCCTACAAACGCTTCAATTTGATTTCAAAAGCAATTGCATTTTGTCTGGCATCACATGTTTTGCTCTCCCCCAGGCTACGGGAGAAGATAGTGATCTTTATTTGTATCCGGTGCTGGTCTCCTGGTCATCTCCATCCTTTTCTCTGAAAATACAAAAAATACATTGTTATTATCTATCTATCATTAATAAATGTGTGTTTATTATCTCTTGCTCTTCATTAATATCGTGGCTTATTTTTTTGTCCTGTCATGGATGCTAAATAATTTATGAAGTTCGAAAAACTATTTACCGCATTTAATTCCATTGGTTTAACATGAGGTCACTCATATTGATTGAATCGCGCTTGACCATATAAGGTCGCTGCGGTGACTCTACAGCAGTCAGAAGGCAAATCTGCGTTTTTCCATTCTCTGTGAACGTTCAGGGTGTGTCCAGTCAAGATGAGTGTAAGTACCCCGTTTTTAAATGAATTTTCTAAATAATCTCAAATATTTTATTTGGTTTCATTCTTTTCTGAAAAGTTATATTTGCGGGGCGAGTTCATAACTGTGCTTGTTGGTTTCAGCCGGGTGAATGTGTTGGAATTTTTTTTCCCCGAATTTTGGTTTGCTTCTTTGCTACAATGAGAACAAATGAGAATGTGTACATGTTTTAAATATATATTTTTGTATAGTAAAAGTAGTTTTAAAATGATGACTGCATTCGTTCAGATTGTGGATGATTAACCGACACTTTTCTCTCTGACGATTTGATATGCACAAAAGCAATGAAGCCTATTTTGCATATCGAGGATTTGTTTATCTTCTACCATAAGCACAAGTTCACTTTATTGTTTAAATGAATGATCTAAAGGTATATTAATGGCGGCCATTATAGTGGACAGGGTGAGTTATGAGTCTCTGCTGATCTGACCGGTGAAGTAAATATCACCGATAATCTCGTCATCATCGCACCTGGGTCAGTGGGTGGGACATATTAGGCAGCAGGTGAACATCTTGTCCTCAAAGTTGATGTGCTATTAGCAGGAAAGAACTGAGCGACTTTGACAAGAGCCATATTGTGATAGCTTGTGGGGTGTTCCCAGTCTGCAGTGGTCAGTACCTATCAAATGTGATCCAAGGAAGGAAAAGCGGTGAACTGGCGACAGGGTATTGGGTGGCCAAGACTCGTTGATGTACGTGGGGAGGTTGGCCCATGTGGTACGATCCAACAGACCTGGGTCCTGTCATTCATGTGGATGTTACTTTGACACGTACCACCTACCTAAGCATCGTTGTGGACCATGTACACCCTTTTATGGAAATCAGTGTATGTAGGGTTTGAGGAGGTTTGAACGGCTTTGGGGCCGGTAAAGATCAGGAATTCTATTATGCTATATGTATATAGGCTACTTGCAAACTATGTAAATCTGAAAAGGTAAGGATTTGCATACATTGGTTTCTTATGTTACGGTAATAACATTAATGATATCAAATGTTACTATATTCATCTGGTGTGCTAATACTGGTACAGTAAACATTTTGAGTTCCACTTTTATGTGTTATCCAGTCTTATGTGTTATGTATCTGTATATACATGTGATATTATTATTATTTATTTTCACATGCTATTTCACATAAACTATTATAAAATATTGGGTGTGCCTTGACACGCCAGCACAGGGCTTAACAATAGTAGCATCAACAAGCTCTTACGTCATTCACCCTATCTAAACGTAATAATACTAATATGAGTAAGCATGGACAAATACTGACCTGATTTCCAGTGTGATGCCACTGATGTTGACAGTAATCTTTACTAAGATATTATAGGGTGGCATAAACCATGTGCCATACCTAATAATTATGCCCCAACTTTTATTATACATTCAATGTGCTGTAGTTAACAAATTGTTGCATGAATATGTTTTGAAATGACTGAATTACTTATTTGTATTGGAGTTGCTGTTTTGTGGTTACTGTGATAAACACGGAAGTGCTGGGAATGCAGCAAGCTTAATTAGATTTAGGCAGAGATTCATTTAGATGACATTTAGAGTAAAGGTCAGAACCGATTCAGCTGAGAGATATTACCTACAGTGTTATAAAGCATTTTCTCTGGTTCTGTAGAAGGGGCTACCTTCAAGAAATAAGGCAAAAGGAGGTGTGCTATATGGCTAATATACCACAGTTAAGACCCCACAGTTAAGTAACACCACTTAGCTGTGGTGTATTAGCAATGTACCACAAACCCTAGATATGCCTTAATGCTATTTAAAACCAACACAGTTGGAGCCGTAAAAAGAGTTGTCATAACCATGGAATATGTCACATACACATGCTTGCTTATCCTATTTTAACTTTGGCTGCAGCCTGGAGGTCCAGCTGCTATATGTCTCTGTAGCAGACTGGGGATGTATGTCACACAGTGAAATTGCAGTCTGAAGTAGCTCAGGGCCATCCAGCTAGTGCTATGTATATTTCACAGTTTACAGTAAGGGGGGAGGACTCATGCGGAAAGAATGCACCACAGATGGGCCCCCTCACTTTCTTCCCATTCCTTCTTTCTTCCTTGAACTTTGTACCCCATTTTTCGTTTTTGAAAACTATTTCTGTTTGTTAGTTGCCTTCCGCACTCTCTTCCTCCCTCTCATTTTCAATTTGTCTTTCACATACATTCTATTTTTCTCATTCTTCCTCAGTTGATTTTTATATCCCCCAATACATGCTATTTATCTCTTCAAACCCTATATTATATTTCTCTCACTACAATCTATTTCTGTCTGTCTTGGCAAGAGTTTGGCTAATCTTCTCTGGCAACACTAATGCAGCTCAAATGGTACATTAGCCCATGGTTCTATTTCTGGATTGATGTCAGTGGGTTTCTGTCTGTCTCTGCAGTTTCATACTGTGTACTACTGCCTCTGTAAGAATGTATTAGGCATTGACTGTACAATCACATTTACACTGTAGCCATTAACTGTACAAAAAAAAGTACATCCAAGTAAAACGTTTTGATTCTGTTTGCCTTCTATTCAAATGTGCAGGCTATCATTTATCGGCCCTGTCTTCAGCGTAACTGGCTACCCATGTCAGAGAAGGGGCAGTGATTCACCAAGTGTCACAAGTTATGAAAGTCGACAGTAGTTGCCTGGGTAAAATTTACTATGCACCATGACTGATGTATCAAGAACCAATTGGGACTAGAAGAAATCTGCCAAATCAGTTAGCGGTACAGCATAATAACATGTGTGTGGTGGAAAATGCTGTAGCCCAGCCTTCCTTCTCCATCATTTATATAATACATATTCAGCCACGGCCTCGTTCTAATTCCAAGTCACTGCATGGAAAATGGGAGCAATGTCAATGAAAGAGAATAGGAATAGTTTATACATTCCTTAAATGGAAAGAACTATAATTGGAGACAGATGTTGTATTTGGAGGACTACAGGAGGGTATGGTGTGGTGTGGCCTGTTATGTGGTTTGAGGCTCTGTTAGAGTTCTGCTCTAAAGCTCTCTTCACCGCACAACTGTAAATACTCCACGTCTACAACTGTACTTATGGGAACAGTAGTTTTACAGAACCCCTGTTATTTTAGATCTTACGACTAATTCTGTATTAACTGTCTGTATAATTGCACAGTCATTGTGTTTCCATTTATTTATTTCTGTTTGTCGGTTTCTCTTGTATTCCATCCACAGGGTGTTGTGGTAAATAATATGTCCTTCAAGGTGGGCCAAACCCTAACTGTCATAGGTGTCCCCAACTCTGATGCTACAAAGTGAGTTGTAAACCTTGGAATCTCTCAGTGCCTCCTCACCTCTTAGTCATCACTTTACACTCATTCTACTGTGGCAGTAGGATATGAAAATGACCAGTGTTAACTTTAAGTGCAGCCTGTTAACCATGCTCTATGCCAATTTGCTAGCCTGTTTACAGTGCTCTGTGACCATTTGCAAGCAAGTTAGCAATGCTCTGTGCCAGTGTGCTTGTTAACTATGGTGGGTGCCAGAATTCTATCATGTTAACTGTGCTTTTTGTCAGTGTGCCGGCCCATTAACCATGCTCTTTTCCAGTCTGCAAGCCTGTTGCTAGCATGTCGTTTGGTACCAGTGCGCTAGCATGTTTACTGTGCTCTGTGCCAGTGTACTAGCATGTTAACAATAAATATGCCAATCAGTGCCTAAACTTTGTGGGGTGCCATTGTACTAGGATGTAACCATGCCCTGTGGCCATCTGCTAGCCTGTTTACCATGCTTGTAGGCAGTGTGCCAGCATGTTAACCACCCATCGAGTTGTATTCATGGTCTATGTGATCTTACCATTCCTACAGTTTTACTGTCAACGTGGGCAACAGTGAGAATGACCTTGCTCTGCATGTGAACCCTCGTTTCGACGCGCATGGAGATACCCGGGCAGTGGTGTGTAACTCGTATCAAGACGGCAAATGGTGTGAGGAGCACAGAGAGGGAGGCTTCCCCTTCAATCAGGGAGAAGAGTTTAAGGTGAGAACGGACACTTTGCAACCCTCGTTACGTTTCCAAAGATAACATGAACAAACTAATAAGCGTAGCAGAGCTGTAGTTCTCGAGACCACTTTTTGAGTGTCTTGGTCTCGGACTGTGAGGACACGGACATTCTTCCCGAGACCAGGCCAAAATGATCCAAACAAGTCCAAAATTGTCATAGAATGCCACCCCAATTCGTCACCCCAAATAGTTGATAATAGTTAATATGTGGGCGCTATCATTGTGGAGGTTGACGCGTTGATCCCCTGCTGCCTGTTTCAGTAACAGGCCAGCCCACTTTTCAAATCCATTCCAACTGGCCTTTATGAACTAAACCATCTCTCAGAATCCATGTCATGCTTTTCCCTTTCAACCATTCGAGTGAATTTGAAGCAGGAGATCCGACTAACATGAGTTTGCCTTAAATATGGATGCTAATTATCCTCTTTTTAACTTCTTTACCTTCATCAGTAAGGTAATAACAACATGCTTATCCATTTAATTTGACTTGTAGTATTAGTTCGAACTAATTGGAATTCAATACAACTGGGATGGATGAACTTTTGACAAGCAATAGCTACTGACCACTAATGTCCCCAACAGGCTAGTTGAAACTAATAGCCTATACACCACAAACGTTCCATACATCCAAGCTGTGATATTGATTGCTGTGCAGTTTGTTATCTGAATTTGGTTACTAACTGCTGGCTATCTTAGTTTGCTCTGAACATTTGTCCTTTCTTCCTTCATTACTTTCATCTATTTCTTTGCTGGCATTGTCATTTTCCTTTGCCTGGACAAAGACAGACGCTGATTTCTTTGCATAGAAAATAAAGACGTTTCTTTGAACATTGGGTATTATTTACAGAGTGAATGTTTATTGAGCAATTTCTGTAATAAATGAGAGAAGCTAGGCAGAAATCAATCTGAACCTTTATTTTATACATGTCCACTGTATGTTTGATTGGCAGTACTCAATCTGAACCGTTATTTTATACATGTCCACTGTATGTTTGATTGGCAGTAATCAATCTGAACCTTTATTTTATACATGTCCACTGTATGTTTGATTGGGATTAATCATTCTGAACCGTTATTTTATACATGTCCACTGTATGTTTGATTGGCATTAATCAATCTGAACCTTTATTTTATACATTATGTTTGATTGACATTAATCAATCTGAACCTTTTAGTTTATACATGTCCACTGTATGATTTGATTGGCATTAATCACAATTATTTAGTCTATTGAGTATCAGAAGCAGAGAGTCAGACAGATGAGAGGGACAGTATGGTGGATTGTACATAACAGAAATGCACACAAACAGAGTTGATATTAAGCTAATAGTATAAGCTAATACTATATGTTTGTAAAATTCAGAAAATCTGAATGTGAAGTAGGATACATATGGAAATATTTGATAGTATAAGTAAGTGTTTTGCTAATGTTGTCTGTTTTGAATTTTGAGTAGGGCAGAGCATGTGTTTGGAATACGGTAGATGAAATACAGCATTTGGGAAATAATAATTATTTCTGTATAGAAGTACTACATCTTTGTTGTTGTGCAGCCTAGGTCTACATTTTCTATTGTGGTAAATTTTTTAACATTTACCACAGTTTGAACAACAAGTTATAGGCATTTTAGAAGGTTTTATCGTCTTGGTAACATTAAAGTAATTTAACAAGTTACTTTCCAAAGTAAATAACATTTTAAGTAGCAGGTGTTTATTGGTATAATACTAGGTATGTTGTCCCTCGTTAGTCAATTGCTGTTTGAAGATAATTGCTCAAGCTTTGATATAGGAATTGTGTTAACCTTAAAAGAGTATTTGAATTGACATTTGTGTTAGCCACTAATGTGAAAATGTAAGACTTTTCCAAAATGTCCCTTTATTTTTGTGGATGATTCATTTACCCATCTTTTGACAGAAAAAAGTCTGGAAGGACTATTAGATCTATTGTTGATACTATTATGCATTCTGTCGATTTAATTATTTTTTTCTGGTGAGGATATGTAATTAAAGACGGATGGCTGGCCAACAGAGTTACTAAATGCAATAAATTATTTGCATAATGAGAACTTAAATAGAAATAAAGTAGCCTCAGTAAGCAGAGATCACTGGCCACATGGCCATTAGTTCAGGTAGAGTAGAATCATTATGGATTGGATCTGTGATGTGCAGCGAAATGCGGAACAAAGCATCAAAACATACTAAGTGACATGTCTTTACTATTATTTCCTTTACTATTATTAAACAATGTAAGCATGTGCAAACACAGGAAGTCACACACCCGTCTCTGTTTTCGCTATTGGTTACAGGCCCCCCATTAAAACACCCCTGCTGCCAATTCAGTATTCATGGGAAATATACCATACTTCCATAATATGAATACAAATGCTATTTTTGTATGGTATATTTTATAGTGGACATACCATACAGAAATACCATACAATTTGAGGTCATATTCTGGTGATGATATGTCATATTTTAATCACATTCTTGAATTGGACTTCTGGTTTTGAGTCGGACTGAACCCTTTTCTTCTGTTCCGGTCTTGTCTCGCTTCCCTTTGATCTCGGTATTGTCTCCGACTGGATTTGCTTCGGACTTGGTCTTGACTGGGTCTTGTTTTAGGCGGTATCGAACATCGCTCTGAAACAAAGTAAAGAAACAACATAATACTAAATACTTAGAGGTTGTCTTAGCATTGGGTGTGATATACCACCCCAAATATGAATAGAACTCCGATGTAACACATTGTAGCATGGAGGTTATTCATCTGTGTGGTTCCTGTGGAAGAGTTCCCGGACCTCTAGTGTATCACTTATGTAAAGGGTTTCAATATTTATAGACGTTATACATTTTATTCCCCTGTGATTTCTGGAAAACCAGATAATTAATTGGAAGTAAAAAAAAAAGGAATTTTGAGACGCTAATGTCTACTGTAATTATTTTTCTCCCATTTTCCAAGGTTAATATCTCTTTTACAAAGGAGCAGTTCGTTGTGGCTCTTGCTGATGGCTCTGAGATTCACTTCCCCAATCGCCAAGGAGACGAAAAGTATAAATACATCAACTTCGATGGTGACGTCAGGATTATGGGCATTGAGATCAAGTAGACCCAACAGAGTGAAGCTGAATCCCATGTCAAGCCACAATTTTAATCTTCTGCTTTCTTATTTGGCTACCCCTTCGCTTTCTATGTATATGTATGTATATATATATATATATGTGTATATACACACCCAATATATATGCATTCCCAAACACGCACTCACTCAATTAAAAGATTTTGTCTGGTTTTAACTTTGAATTTTTAAACTTTCAATTATGCCAAATCTACATTATAGATGGAGACAGCAAAGCCAAGTATTTCATGGTAAAAATGTCCCTATGTATTAGAACATGTATCTGAATTGTTTTAGCCCATTGTATCAATTCAAATAAAAGCTGCATGCGAGAAAAATGTAGGTGAGTGGTAAATGATCTGCAGCAGATAAGTACAGTAAGAGAAGCTAAGGGGACCTGCTACAACTAGCCTAGGTCAAATAAAAAACAACTGCCTGATTGTTTTAAATGGACATGCCACAGTTCATTTGTAAAATGTATAAAAATGTCTGGAAATCATTCCAAAATGTGCTGTTGGTGATAAAGCTTTATTTAAAAAATATTGTTTATGCACCACATCAGATTACCTCTTTGTGTAAAAAACTTGTTTGATATTAATCCGTAAGGTAAACGTAACTCTGCATCTTCCAATTTCATCCGTCGGTTTCTGTGTTATAGCAATTGGGTTAGGATAGACTTGTTTCTGCACAAGGTAATATGCCTTGATTGATTAATGTAAGTTTGCTTCATAAGTCAATGCGTATTAAATCATTGATGCAACTCATGTAGAGTGGTATTCTTCTGTGGCTAACTGCAAAACCCACACTCGATAGTATGGTAACAATAGATTTCAACAAATGATATCACACCGCTTGGTCATGACTGGTTCAACATCCAGCTATAGGGAATTGGATTATGATTAATATTACTTAGCGGTGGTCTAACAGTTGCTGCAATAGTCCAAGTATTTGTGGAGCACCAAGTTGACACACAACAGCCTAGGTTTTAGCCTTGACTGTGCGGCCATTTTATAAAGATTGGCCAAGGAGCAAAGGGGATATCACCAGCAAGGGTTTCCTGATCTCATCCCGCTCTAGCAACACCCTCTGTTTACCTGTAAATCTAGTATTTCTCCCCTAAATGGTGCTGACACCCATTACTTTGTTAGAGTTTCACTAGAGCATTGTGTGTAAAAAGGAGAAGTGGTCTGAAAATTACTATTTCATGGGGAGTTGTTGTGAAAAGACAAGCTTTAGGTTCAATTGGATACTGACACGGGGAAAGGAAAACGGAGCAACAAGTGGGTAAATAAAAAGACTTAGGGTTCAGTTTGATCGAAAAAATCCATTGGGATTCATAAAATGACATTTTAGTTCGCGGAATCCGGAGTGGTTGGTAGGGATGTTGGTTGCACCTGCAGGCTTAATTACTGTCATCGGTCCAAGGATTTGCTGTCCTTGTGATTCAGAAGAAACACCCTGGTTGAGAGGAGTTTGATAAGTGTAGCAGCTTGGCAAGAAGTGCATAGTAGGACACATCCTGATCATCTCTGTATGTGACAAGGCCTGGCGATTATCACAAAGGGGTCATAATGCAATTTGGATGTAAAAAGATGAAATAAGGGCTTCTTCAAAATAAATCCGCAATCACGCAGTCGATATCATGGCGACAATAGGTAGCACGTGGAAAAGAGGTGCATGGAAAAACGTTATCTGGTCAACAGTGATGTCACGTTGGACTGGGGGCAGATTGTCCAATGAAAGGCACTCAATATATAGTTAAATCTACAGAAAATTTCAATTTAATTGCAATTACTGTGCGCACACAGATGCTACTGTGAGAAATACTACAACAGGTTGCATCCTCTATCCTTCTCTATGGTCTCTACTTTTTCCTTCTCTATGGTCTCCACTTTTAGCCCGCATAAAAAAACTACACTGGGCATCAGGAAATTCATCCGTTGAGCTTTACTTGATACTCTTGAACAGAGGGCAGGCCCCAGAAGGTATCATAATTGGAATTCACACAAAACAAAATGGAGGTCAATGGTGACATTTAACAGAGAAGTAGTAAGACGTTGGCAAGGTGAGTCAAGTCAAGTGAGTGATCATTCAACGCTTGAGATTATTCAAAGGGCAGTAGCTATTTCAAATACTGCCACTAGGAGGAGCCAAGCAACCAATGGTAACGCGAGGTGCTTGAAATAATTTGTGGCTCTCCACTCCAGCCTCTTTTCTCCGTGTATACACTTTGTCACAAGCACTAACACACAGACCTAGCATTCAAAATGTGCCACAACCCAGTATGGTTCACCTGTTCATTTCTTGCGGAGCGTTACACACAACTCCCTTTCACAACACACATTTCATGTAGAAAATATTCCCATTCCCATTATACCAAACAAAAATCATCTCAATTACCACTCTGTGACAACCCCCCCCCTCCCCACTGATTTCTGTGGATGTGGCTGATCCTCTTTAGCAGATCTGGAAGGCGAAGCTGGGGAAGGTCGTCAGAATAAACGGGACACACCTGGGCCAGGTGTGTCGGGAGCTTACAAATGACCTGTTACACGAGTGATCTTTCTCCCTAGCTTTGTTTTACATCCATGCCACACCCATGCTGCCACATTCATCCCTGCTTACACCCTGATAACCATGTCCAGATCATATTATTGTTAAGTTCATATATTCTTTAAATGAATTCATATTTGTTAAATCTTTGCCTGTGCCTGTGTCTCCCTGAGCCTGCTTGTAAGAACTCTCAACTGTGTCTGGATGCTGAGGCAGGACAAACACATACATTTTTGTGACTGGCTGTTTTTAAAGCACTTATTACATTGCAACACTTTAACTGCAAGTGTACTTTACTGTTTTGCAAAATGCTGCAAAGTGCTGAGTCTTGTCATTCGCTTATTTGTCATTCGCCTACAAAGCATCTTTGGAAAAATAAAGTTTTGTTTTTTTTTTCCAAAGAAAAGCTTGTTGGCGAATTACGAAAGAGGATAGTTCCTTGCTCTACGGCTACAAGTGTCATTTGTAACTAATTGTTTTTTTTAACATCTGACTTCAAACAAGTCATGTTTTGTCAGTGAGACAGCCCTGGGATAACCCTGTGTTGCTCACTGATACTCTGTGACACTGATACTCTGTGCCTCTCCAGATGGAACATGGTTATGGAAGACTCATACTGGCACGTTTGTGAGCATGTGTGGAAATGTTCTCATTTTAGTGTATTCTAAATAACTGTGTTTTGTATCCGCTCTGCCTGACCCCCCCCCCCCACACACACACACACACACACACATATAAAAAATGGCTAACCCAGCTGTGAAATAAGGAAGAGGGTTTTGTTGTGTTCAGATTAAATCTGATGTAATATAATGCAACTGTTCTGAAAGAGTTTTGAGGAGAAATTAAGATGGGAGAGATAGAATGAGTAGAGAAGAGAATGAAGAAAGAGAGAATGAAGTAATAGGAGAACTAATGTGATGAAGAGCGGAGAGATGAGGAGATCAGTTAGTCACAATGGTTAACACACACTGGTTATATGTAAAGCAAAATTGTAATGTCTTGTCATCCAGAAAATACTGACGTTCAATTGCCAGACTCCATCATGGCCTTTCTAAAACAACTGTAAACACTGTCGGTGTAAACGCCAAAACCCGTAATTGATCGACAAGCTATCAGGATGTCGGCATAAAAAAGGGCCACAAGTAAGATGCATGACAATATCAGAGAGACCTGGGAGAAGAATTAGAGGAAGTGGCTGAGGGGGATGAAGAAAAAGAAGAACCTGGATCTCTAAAGGCGTTCCTGACCAGAGGAAGTTGAATCAATTGACTCCCAGAAATAAAACCAGTTACTTACTGCAAACATATCTGACTACTGGGCTTACCCATTTCACTGTTTCTGCACTGTGAATCTGTATGCGTGAGCACAAACAGGGCTTTGTAACAAAAAGCACATTTACTTTATTTGAGACTTGTTTTTGTAAAACTGAGATACAGTAGTGGGTGGTGGTAGACCATGGGTGATTTCTGAGGCGCAATAACTGGTCATTGTGAACATGATTGTTTGAAAACACTTATGTTAAGAGGAATCCCGTCCTCAAGAATATTTCAAGACAATGGAATTTTTCAAGAAATAATTGAAGACAAGGTACACAGACTGCCAGAACACATAGCCTGAGAAGTAGTTTGGGAAGGGATTTCAGAAAGACATAGTTGCATATCAATTAATATGTATTTTATAGTAGTGTTTACAATACCAATATAATGTTCTGTTTTGTGTGAGGAGTCTAGGGTTTAGTCAACTTGATGTGAGTTTTCAAGAAGTGGGGTTATAGTTTTGTAAAAATTTAGTATACATTCAGTAAATGTGCCTCTTGTCTGAAGCGACAGATTAGGGGTGAAAAGAGGAAACACTGCTCATGATCTTTGACATTGGATGCAGGGGCTGGTGATTTATGGGGTAATTTAAGGTCAACTGCCATAGAATGTTGTGTGGGTGGTTATCTGGTTAGTTTTCAAGTGGTTACAAGTTTTTGGTGTTTAAGTGGTCTCTAGTTGATTG